>CABFVX010006348.1:397-40978 GCA_902151425.1 Timema shepardi
TTTTTTTTTTTTTTTTCGAAAATCCAGTTGGTTTACCTCAAATAAATACCTAAATGGTATCAATAATTTCTAAAATCGTTATTGCATGTTGAATTTTATATTTAAGGTTTACAAGACCGTTAAACAAGATTCTGTCATTGGATTTTCAAAATTAAAATCAACTGAGCCTTAATTGGTAACCAGATGAAATATCGGGGAGGTAAGGTATCGCTTATAATTAGAAAAAAAATATTTTAGGGGAGAAAAAAATTAATTTGCCAGGAATATAGAGGGAACACTTCAAATAACAAAATTAGTGTTAAATAGAGATGAATGATGAAATTGAGGGAATGAGGGGGAGGTCTCCAAATTGCAATAACTAGAATAGTGAACTACTCAATAGTGTGTTAAAAGATTGAAATTTGCCGGACAGGTGTAAGGACCACCCCAAACCGTAATGAAAGTTTTAACATTCTTAAATAAAAAATTAATAACAGTAAAATGGAAAAAGGTTCTACTAGAAATTTTCAAAAATAAAAAATAAACTTTTTGGTAGGTATAATACTTAGAAAACTAAAATATGTTATTAAATATAAATTACCCAAATAATTATTATATAATGAACATTTAAAATTTAAAATCGAGGTACAAGAATTGGTCAGGGCTGTCAATTTCCAAAACGAAAATTATCTACCATTTATCGGAGAGGTTAACAAAATTGAAATTTGGTGAGATGGTTAAAAGACCACACTAGAAGCCCAAAATTTTTAAATAACTTTGAAATTTAAAAAAAAAACGTCGTTTTTGTTTTTGAGACCCCTGCGATAAGCCTACTGAGACCCCAAGCACGTGTTTCTTGCGCTTGTGCGGTGATCCGTCACTGTATCATTGTCAAAATAATTATTTTTGTTTGGTTTTTGTTTGCAGCTAATCTTACTATTATAGGTAAGAGATATTCAACAATTTTTGTTTGCATACTAAAATATATCATTTATCTTGAACTTTACACCCCCAAAGCTGTTGGTGCATAGTTCACGTTATATATATTCTGTAATCTAAATATAAAATAAATTATATCCAAAGTAATGTATTAAACAATAAGTTTTAAATTAGAAATATATATTGTCATTCCTATTTTTTTAAATGTATGTGGGCATAAAGCTGTGTTTGCGTAGCCCAGGTTGAATACCACTGGACCAGGCTAGCCAAATATTTAAACTAATAGTGTGAGAAACTAGGAATGGAAAGGAAGTGTGGAAGGAGGAAAACCACACCCGGCCGGAATTCAAACCCCGACCAGACGAGGTTGATGCCTTAGCCTGCATGATGAGGGACTTGTTTTAATGGTCGTTAGAAAATACAAAGGACGCCAGGTTAACCTTGGCAAAAACCTGAGTGGACTTTAAATCGAGAGCTATTTCGACCACCATGGCTACCAAACTTAACGTCTGTTCTTGAGGTCAAGGAGCTAAGAGGGGGTAAATTTTAACATCATAAACCACCTAAAATGAGGATGAAAAAACCCAATAAATCGTCGCGACTAAAAGTCCACGCCAGTAAACCCATTCTTCCCACGTCGTGTCAAACTAGCCTGCTGATGTCGGGGAGATCGGGGTTCGAATCCCGGTAGAGCCTATTGAAGGTGATTTTTCTTAAATTGTGTTCCACTCTCCTTCCACGAGAATACGGGTATATTACCTTTACAGTGCTTCCTTCTTCATCCATACCCCATTATCGTATCGCCTGAACAGGTAGTGAGACGCGTTGATAAAAAAAAGCGTCTTCCGAAAGAAAAATCGGGCTCGTTTTTCTCCTTAGCATCACTCCTTTACTTGTGCCGGTATCGCTAGATATAAGACACGGTCTACTAATAATAAGCTGTAATCTGGTCACTCGCGATGTTCTTCGCCGTTGTGTCGCCGGCAGAGCTTGTAATCAATCATCCCAGAGAGTTTCATCCCGCCTACCCCCTTTTCCACCCTCTCCTTCATAATAACCTCTACAGGCCGACACCTGGTAGCGTAGTGTCCTCACTCACAAGACCCTTTTAAAAAAAACACCCTCCCGACAAGAACATCATTAAAGGTTGACCAACTTTGTTTGGATTTAAGTCGTCATTAATCATCGGGTACCTTATTAATTCGCTTACACTTGAAACAAAACATCACAACCCGTAATACACGGAGTGATTAGATTTGATTGAAACCGTCCCCATGGCTGAGTGGTTAGGGAAGTTGACGGACAGTCTAGGGAGCCATGGTTCTTAACCAGATTCTCCCTAAAATAATTTCACATGTATTTGTATTGGATGTATAGTAATCAATATCTTCATTTGAGTTAACCTGTAAGTCATATACTAGTATCTACTTTGTTTACAACAGTGATTTTCAACCTCATTATGGTTGTGCACACCCTCATTTGTAAACACTTATCAAAGGTATCTAAAGATTTTTTTAAATTAATTAAATAAGTACCTTCTTTGTCTTATTAGTGTTTTTGTAATAAAACTTACTATTTAAATTCGATTTTTTTTTATTTCGACTAAAAACCTTCTTCAAGAATGATTTGTAACTGTCAGTATACAATAATCAAGTCACAAATTTTGGCCCAGTAAAAACATTTACAGACTTCACATATGACTTAGGGCCAGTTTCATAAACAGACTTAGCACGCCTCAAGTGCGGCGCTATACTAAATACAGGACGACACCTACCTAGTTAGACCAGAATGGAATAGGCCAGTTTCATATACGAAACTACCCCATTCCATTCGAGTATAGATAGGTATTATATTTAGCATAGATCAGCACTTTAGGTGTGCTAAGGGTCACCGCGCACAGGGCGACCAAGGAAGCGACCGATCATTTAACCCTTTCCAGCCCAAATGATCAAAATTGTATTTAAAAATATTTTAGTCATAATTATGATCTAAATAGGTATTAAAACAACAAACTTAAAAAACCAATAATATAATATTAAAAAACCATGCTTCCAATTGGAATAATTGGACAGTAATAATTAACAAGTTTTGTTAATAATTACTTTTTTTCTGTCATGTTACATCCAAATGGCTCTAAAACAATAAACCCAAATATAGCTGAAAAACTACCCTATAATTATGTTGTAAAATATTGTGTTGACTAATGACATTAAATAAATGACCACACAGAATATTACTTAAACATACTGGTTATAAAATTATAAATAAAATATAATATAAAAATATTACAATGATTTTTTTATAAAAACATTAATTTAAATACATAAAATTAAATGCTTTTTTTTGCAATGTTAGCTAGAAAAATAATTTAATCATTGTAGATTTTGGCCAAGTTTGTATAGAATTGAAAATATATATATATATAGCAAGATAGCTTTCACATTATCCCGGCTAGGTGATAAACTTATTATTTTACATAATATGAAATGAAACCATTTTTGTCTTTTGTAAGGCACAATGGCTTGTTATATTTTATTCATTTCAGTCTAGAATACGATTTTATGCAAAGTTTGCATATTTGTTTACTATCAATGTGGACAGGCCAATGACCCACACTATAAAATATCACATCATCGACTGGTTTGGGTACAAGGGCAGCTCTCTTTATTAGAATTGGAGAATAATCTATTGATGGTCTTTCCTTCTTCCAGTCAGCCTCTTTTCCAGCCTTGAGAAGGCCGTGTGCAATTTCTGAACGGAAAATAAGCAGTGACTTGTAGCGGGTATTTCCTCTTTGGTTGTTTTGTCGTCGATAAAGAAGCCACGTATTGGCTATGCATTAATCAAGCAAATGAAAAAAATGTGTAAATAATACCGCTTTACTCCAATATTTGACCCATAGTGTGCTACTAATATGCCATCCAAGTCCACTTCACCCATGAAGCAATTGTGTTCCTTCATAATGGCAGAACGTGGTACATCTATGTATTTCTTATCTGCGACAGACCACCTCCTCACGGTTTAAACAGGATTGATTCCTTTGTATTATGAAGTGAGATGGGCGGCTTTATTGTCATACCATTTCAGATAGATCACATTATTTTCTACTTCTATTCGATAATTATTAGAACCTTGTCCTTTTTTCTTTAGTTATGTGTATTTTTCCAAGGTACATCCTGGCATCTGAGCAGCCCATAATGTCCCCACAGCCAGAATACCACAATTCTTCAGACAACATATGAGGTTGTATGACCTAAACTAATTATCTACAAAGACTGTATAGTTCTTATCTTTAGGAATACCTTCAACAAGTCGCATGTCAATATCTCCACTTATGCCAAGAACATATTTATTCTGCACAGTCCCTTTGCCAACATAAGCTTCAAAAACCTATATGTTACCACTTGAACCTGTAAGGGCAAATACTTTTATCCCCCATTTATGGGGTTTATTTTTGCTCTATCGTTTTAGATAATTTCATCCTTTGAATGTAATAATTACTTCATCAACCGAATTTTGCTCTTCAGCTTCAAACTCTGAAAAGCTAGATCTGATTGATTCAATAAATGGGTGAACCTTGAACAGCTTATCATGTCCGGGGTTATTATGAGACTTCATATTGCTATTGTCATTTACATGAATGTAGTTGCGAAAATTGTCAAACCGATTTCGAGATATGATATCGGCAATTGGCGCAAATATAGTTGCATTTTACCAATACATTATATAACTTGGCATCACTACAATCCCTGCTAGAATATTTATACCTATATACTGTTCCATTTCATGTACAATTGTGTTTAGTGATGAACCAGTTTTTTCAACATAATACAAATTTGATTGATTAACCAACATCTCTTACTATTTGTTGGAAATATTTAAAGGGTGTAAATTATTAATCAGGAGGATCAGAAAACTCTAGCTCACAATGCGAATTTACTAGTTCTAGGTTTTTAGCACGCCAGCGTAAAATATGCCTACTCTGTGCTGGAATATCTTGTGAGTCATCAATAAAGATGGCTGCTGTTTCAAGGCGCAAAGACAAAGGGTCATAATCTAAATCCAATTCATTTTCTTCATTCATCTCAACACCTACTCCAATGTCTGGAATAGCAAAAGCTTGTACATCTATATTGGCAGTTGAAGATGATGTTGATTGATATAACGCAACGTTTATATCAGCCTCTTCATCAGAGTCATCTTCTAATTCAATATCAGGTACATCTTCTTCTAGGAGAAGCAATACATCCAGATGGGAATTTCCTGGCATAATGGTTTTATCTGAGAAATAATTCAAACTGGATTAAAAATTGATCAAAATAAATATTTAGGCCTACTATATAATAATTAGTGTTCGTGTGTGCAATACAAATATATTTAAATATAAACAATATAAACTAACAGTATTACTTTATATAATTGTAAATATTGGCTGCATAAATAAATAATGAAAACATAACACAATAGTTACATACTAATCTATAAAGCCAATGACCCACCTCGGTGGCGTAGTTGGCTAACGCGCTAGTCGTGTTGAGCTCGACTGCTGAGGATGGGGAGACCGAGGTTTGAATCTCGCTCGGGTAAACTGGGGGTGATTTTTCCTAAATGTTTTTCCACTCTCCCTCCACGCAAATGCGGGTTCACTTCCTCTAATTCAACCTTCCCGATTCCTAATCCATTCGCTTAGTTAGTACTTAAAGCGTATAGCCCGAACGGATAGTAAGACGTTGTGCTAAATAATAATAATAATAATAATAAAATCCATTGAAAATTACCAATGATGCCATATGGAATCATACATATTTATGCATAGTATGTTCAACATAAAATAAATAAAAAACAATAAAGCATTGGTTAGGTCAACAATGTATAGCTTAATTTCAATAAAAACCACCAATTAAAAACAAAATACAATAAGCTCACCTTATTTAGTGTAATTTTTTTTAAAAAAACTCTAAAAGCTTTGACATTGCTGATATAGGCCTAAACATATAAAATCTAAAGCTATCCACAGTGGAGATATATTGTTTATATCTATGGTTTGATGGTACCAACATAATCAAGAAAGTACTAGGAAAATTAAAAAAATCTCTACTTGCAGTCAATGACTTAGTCAAAAGGTTTTAAAAAATCACAGAGCACGATGATGCCATATGGAATCATTGGGTTAGAAAGGGTTAATCTATAATTTTTAATGGATTTGTCAAGTTGGCCAACTGGTCTCCTGCACGCCGCTCACTTTCCCAGTGGTCACAGCCGCCTGCGCTGTCCCATTTACCACAAGCATTCTCGCTTGTAGCGGGCATCACGGCTAGTCGCCCAGTGCGCGGTAACCCTAAATCTGACTATAAAACTGGCCCGCTCCATTCGAGTTTAGGTAAAAGCAGGAAGTCGAACCGGAACAGCAATCGGAACCGATAACAGAAATTAACAGTTATTTTTAAGGAAACGGAACCCTAAATACAGTATGGTACCATAGTACCAAAACATGTCGGAAGGAAGTAATCCAAACATTTTCCAGTACTGGGTGTCAAAAAGGAGTAATGAGATACAAAGACTTAGATAATTTTACATCAAATAAATACTTCAACTAATTTTCTAAATCAGCTTGACAGATATTAACTTAATTTTTATTCTTTGATTTCAAAACAAATCTGGACTTAAGAACATTGTTCATATCACGTTATTTTGTATATCATATTTTATGTATTTATATTTTAATGTGTCAACTTATTATGTTTTAGGACTATTCATCAATTCGTTTGAGCATTATATTTTTAGTTGATGATGTATTATAATTTTATCTAATTGTTCATATCATACATATACTATGTTTCTCTATGAAAATTTTCTTTAAATTGTACATTTTAGTGCTTGTCAATTTCACGTAATACATTAACCACTTTATCAACTTCTTAATATATAAATAATATGTATTTATATTAAAATACAAATGTCTTCATTAATTAAAAAACCATTATCGAAATGAGTAAATTAGCGTGGCCTGAACGGATAGAAAGACACTATGCTATTTTTTTTTAAATTAAATAACCGGAACACTATCAGGAATTGAAAAGAACAGGAACCTTTATTGTGCTCTAACCGGAACAGGAACCTTTAAAATGTTTGCTTAGATAATAGGGACCGGAACCAGAACCGATAAAAATTGATGTTCGACTCCCTGGGTATAAGTCGTCTTGTATTTATTATAGCACCACACTTTGAGGAAACAATGAAACTAGTCCTTAGTTAAAATGTATTTTAAACTTAGAAATAAAGAGGGAGACAGGGACACAATAAAAATACTAAATTGATGTTTGAAGGAAAACTAAAGCTAGAGAAAATTCGTTTTTTTTAAGAAAGCCTGTTTTTTTATATTAGATTCAAATAAAGTTAGGTCAACTTTGAGAAAAATATAAAACCGTTATTAATTAGTAATTCTCCCTATCCTAAAGTAACTCCAGGTTTGAAACAACTGGTCTAAAAATTACATTTCAAGTATTTCACTATTCTTGTTGGCTCTTAATGAAATAATCTTATGTTGCCAATGTTGTCTTCCCTTGGTGGAGCGCGTGTAGATTGTGAGTTGAGTGATAGGTCAGTAAGTGAAGTGAAATTGGTTCTGTCAGAATTAGTCATACGTCCATAGATACTCAGAAGAGACGTAGTCTTGTAAACGAGTATTAGTGATACTGTAGAGTACTTCACACCTATCAGGAATAATTGAGTAACATATGAAACCTCCCCCATAGTTTAAATATGAGTTGATTAGCCTATGTGTTATTTTGTTTTATTTGGAGAACTTATATTACTCTCTGATTGTAACCAGTGAAAATGCTGCGGGCACAGTGTAGGACAGTGCTTCCCAAACTTTCGCCAGTCGCATACCCCTTTCGAAGCCTTAGTCTAACGTCGTGCCCTTTTCAGTTCTTCATAAAAAAATAGGATGAAAATACATTATATTTATAAATATTGTTCATACGGTCGTTAAAAATCTTAATGAATCTCTAATGGTAAGCTGAACAAAGCCGTAACCGAGATAAAATAAATGGTACGGAACTCCGCACTGACTTTTTTCGCTTCAAAGTTTAAAAATGGAAATATTTACTTAAAACTAGTAATTTATGTAAAACTAAATAATGTGTACACTATCAAACCTGAGCACAAATTACGCTATACTTACTTAAAATATTTGTTGACTCCCGGCTTTAAATTTTATTTTTAAAGAATTAAAGTCCTCATTAGTATATTTGGACCGACAAAAAAGATCGATATTAGGTCCACAAGTCAAAACATCATATTGAAATTTTGACTTCCAGTTAAAATTTTCGACATTTTATTAGGGGTTGCACATCTTATAGTTATCACATTGTTATTAAATTACTCATTTATAAATATTGACCATTAGCATAGGTAAAGAGTCTAAAACAATAGAGATAGATAATTGATGTACAAACATTTCCCCTAAGAGGTCAAAGGAAAGAGAACATCAACTTTTTGAGAGACTTACTTATATACTTACTCTACGGCATTAGAGTGTTATTGCGTTAAAACTTAGGTGGTATCTCTGTACAACTAAATCTCAGAAAATTATATTAATGTATTTGCCAATATAAAAGTCATTTTCATGAGAAAATGAAAATAGACATTTTGTTTATAATCTTAATCGTCACCTAGATACAAATTTTAATCAAAATCGTTAGAGCCGATTTTGAGAAAACCGAATTTTTCTCTTTAAACCTTTTAGTAATCTACTCTTAATTTTAGAGTTAGACAGACACACAGACAGACGGCATTGCAAAAACCAATTTTTAGGGTTCGGGGGGGTCATGAAACGCCAACATCCGTCAACATCCATCAACATCTCAGGTTAGTCTTTTTGACGATAGTAATACTTTACCCTTGTTGGAAAAGCCAAAAAATATATATAGTTGCGTATAGCTTGATAAAATATTGGTTTTATAAAATATATTTAAAGTAAAAGATTTTATTATAAATAGGCCTACATATTTGCCATGATAAGTAATTTCATATTTCAAAGACTTACAGAGATATAATTAAGAATTAGACTTTACGCATCAGTACTGAACCCTTAAAATTATTTTGAAGAAAAATTGAGAGTAGCCATTTTGTTTGAAATATTTATCAGAGCTTAGAAATGAAATGTAATCAAAATCCTTGGAACCAATTTTTATAAAATCGATTTTTCTCTTTTCACCCTTAAAGAAACTACCATTAATTTTAAGGTTGGATATCCAATTCTAAAAACCCCTCGGGGCAACCCTATGAAAATCCTAGATACCAAGTCTTAGCCCAATCGATAAAATAGTTTAGGCTCTAGCCCGAGGTACAGATAGACGGACAGACAGACGGCATTGCGAAAATCACTTTTTCGGATTCGGTGGATCATTAAATTAATGTCAACATTCATCAAAATCTCGAGTTCAATTTTTTGAAGATCACAATACTTTGTATACGTGTAAGGTAGCGAGAAATTAAAAAAACAAGCTTATAAAAGAATATGATATTAAATTCAAATTAAATTATGTTTTATCAGACTTAACATCAAAAAATATGCTATGGTTAACAATACTCAGTGATACGCCACGTACCACAGTTTTGGAAACACTGGTGTAGAGTAACCGCGATGCCATTCGTTTATGCTCATGTGTTTTACCTTTCTATTTATACGATACATATTACTACAATGCACTGTCGATGTTGCCAGCATTTTCTTGTCCTATTAAAACCGTGCGCTGAAAGGTTTGACAACACTAGCACCCGCTTCGGTGGCCGCATGGTTTAACGGGCTACTCGCGCAGTAGACTAGAGTGACGATGGCGGGGAAATTGAGGTTCGAATTTCGGTCTGGTGTATTGAGAGATTTTTTTTTCTAAAACGAGTTTCCAATCTCCCTCTACTCAAATTCGGGTACCCTTCCTCTAAATATAGCCTTCCTCCTCCCTGAAACAATTATTAAGTTAATAAGAGTAACCTGAACAGGTGGTAAGACGCGGCTCTCTCCATAAGGCCTGCATTTCCCCACGAGGCTGGGGACGAGTGTAAGACCGATTCAGTCAGTGCTAGTTGAACCGTTTTCGAATTATTTAATTTTCAAATAAAACTAACTCAATGAATATTCAGAGAATAATTTGTTTAGTGATTTATTTCAAACGTAAAATAAAAGTAAATCATTGAAATTTCAAGCCTTAAGTTGTATAAAATAGATGAGATATATATTTTTGGTAATAAAATCAGCACAAGGGTTATTATTAATTCAATTCAGTGGTTCTCAAACTGGGGTACGCGTACCCCCAGGGTTACACTAGTGACTTTCAGGGGGTATATGATCAGCTCTCTACGTAAATTTTACTACATGACAAGATAATCAAACGTGGCGAGGAATTTTCGAGGTAACTGGGGTCAATTTTCTCCTTTGATAGATTATCATTTGGGGAAAATTTATCAACATTTTGTCACTACCAAGAGGTTACAATCTAAAAAATGTTTGAGAACCACTGATTTAATCTAATAAGTGAACATGTAACACGGAGTTTGGTCTCGATGTGCTACCTAATCAATACATAACAGTGCTCTCACTAGGTCCATCGGCCAGTTAGTGAAACCCGCTCGCTCCATCTGGAAGAAAGAACATGTGCTAGGGAACATAAAGTAACACGCCTCGGTGGCGTAGTTGGCTAACGCGCTTGTCGTGTTGAGCTCGACTGCTGAGGATGGGGAGATCGAGGTTCGAATCTCGGTCGGGTGAAATGGGGGTGGTTTTTCCTAAATGGTTTTCCACTCTCCCTCCACGCAAATGCGGGTTCACTTCCTCTAATTCAACCTTCCCAATTCCTAATCCATTAGAGTAATTAGTACTCAAAGCGTATAACCCGAACGGGTAGTAGGACGCGGTTCTAAACATTATTAACATGAAGTTCTGTGGTTTCCTGTTGCTTTCCGCACAGAATGCTACGAGCGAGTGAGAAAGATACTGTACATTTTACCAGTAAAATACCTCATTTACCTTTCAGAGATCGTCTACACAATCGATATGGGCTCTACATTTACTCCAAAGTAATTTTTCACTCCCGGTAAGAATCCGTTAACTTAGCCTATGTTTGAGCATGCGAGCACTTTACCCCAGGACCACCAAAGTCATCCAAATTAATCTAAGAGGTGGAAATGAGAAGGGTGGTTAAGGTGAAAATTAATGCACTCGTACTAGCGTGAAGAGCAAGTAAAAAAACTGCGGGCAAAAGATCAGGAATAGAACACCACTCATCTTGTGTAAAAAAATATCCTATTATTGTTTAAAGTATCTCTATAAATTCAAACACACACTACTACCAAATGACATAAAATCAACTATCTGTGAATCATTGTTGCCGTCAAACCTCGACTACCCCTAGGAACTTCTTGTAATGAATAAAAGTTTAAAACAAAAAATATAAAACTCGTGTAGCCTACAAGATCTATTTTTAATCTTAAAATATGATTATATTAGCAATTATTTAAAAAGTTAAAATGGCTCAATATGGAAAATCAATTTATTTTGAGTTTTAGCCCAAGGCTTTCTAAAATTATAGAATCGAAATGCCCGCCTTATCTCTTTTCAGAAGTGACCTAAATATATTCAATAGGCCTCAATACAAATAAAACAAGAGATAGAGCTTCTTTCTTTACAAGTGCCCAAACATTGAACAAAAAACATTGAAAAATAATTTACCTTTCAAGCGGCTGGGTTTGGAATGCTCTAACACCAGAACTTAAAGATTTAAAATCCGTTAATATTTTCAGAAAAAAGGTGGAAGAATCACTTGCCGGGCAACCAAAATATATAAAATTGAGTACCAGATATATATACAAAGCGGTAACCAAAATAGTAGTCTATTGGAAATAAGTTTTAACATTAACTCTCAATATATTTTACTTTTAAAACTCTTATAATATCTTGACCACTGGCGCAGCCAGGATTCGTTTGTGTGGTAGTGGTGGGGGTTTAGTTTCACTTAACAACTAAGTAGGGTCCATTGAATTTTTCTCGTGGGAAATTTTAAAATTTAAGTACTTCAAAATGCAACTGAATCAAAAGAAATACAATAATATCCAAAATAATTTAAAATTTATAAAAATTGTCATAGTTCTGTTATTATTATAACTATTAAGTTTTTATGAACAAATTTTTATCTATATTATTTATTATCAATAAATTGTATTTTGGAACTTTGATTTATAAAATTATTTTATGAGCTAAAATCTGAAAATTCTAATAAGCAACTTGCACTATCTCTTAACTCACAAAATCACTTTTGAACTAATTCACTTTAGTATTATGTTAATTTTCCTTGGCTTCATAGAAAGTTCATTGACAACTTCATACTCCCTATGTGGAAAGATCATGTCTGGCCAGAACTGGTCCATATATAACCCAGATAAGTCCAGATCTGGGGCAAATCTGGCCAATTCCATTTCTGGGCCAGACCTTGCATTTTTCCACATGGGTCCGTGACACCTCTGGATGTATGTATATGAAACTCATTAAGTCTGTCTACATTTGTAGAGTTCCTCATGTATGATCTCAACAGCTTTAGGGACCAGAAAGGTGGGTAGAGAGGTCTGTGGGAGGGGGGGATGTTTAACCTTGATCCCTCCCCCTTTTTTTGCAGCACCAGTGATCTAGACTAACATTAGTATTTAAGTAACTCTCAAATTGTAAGCTGAAATTAATAGAGTATATATAAATAAATAAGTGCACAACTAGAAACGCTCAGCTACCGCTGCGAGTTTAAACTTTCCTTCAAACTAAACTCTGAAATCTAGTGAAACAATTTAATGTGTTTAAATAACGTAATAAATGCACCTGAATCATTCATTTGTGCAATATTCATACATAAATGAGACGCTTAGCTGTGGCCTTAGACTATTGAAGCGTTATTTCGATTTTCGACCATATCTGAAAGTCTTTGGTTCAAATTTCGGAGGGCTCAAATGTTAAGTATTGTTATAAGTGAGCTACAAATTATTAAAATATCACTATAAATAAACGCGGTCTCACAGGTTAAGAGCTCATCGCACGACCAATTAACCGGTAAATTAGATGTACGATTACACTTGAACCATAAATCGCATCGAAGTCCGGTTTCCTACATTCTTCTTTTGACAACGCATGAGTTGGAATTAGAAAAATAGTTTTATTTTTATTTTAAAACTGTTATTTTTCAATTTTGTTTAATTTTATAGATCTGATAGAACGGTCTATGTACTGTTTTATAAAGTAGAAAACCACAAACCTCACCATGATATGATCTTGTCAAAATTGTATTACCTTCATAAGAATAAGACGCACGCTATCCGTGGGATGATATGATATCTTAAGGATCCCATTTGTGTTAAGCGTATGTAATTTTTTTTAAAGCGCAAAAATCTAAAAAGCTATCTTTCTTTCACCACGTCTTACTTCCCGTTTGGGGTACCGGTATACGCATTTTAACTAAACCCAATATTACCTTTGAAGAAACTGCTAGGTCTTATGAAGAAAAGCTTTATTTGTTTTCTCTCTCGGTTAATTGTTACCAAATCACCCTGTTTTCAGTTATGTCTGTATGTTCTGGGCTGAGAAGGAGTTAATGGCAACATCGACGAACCAGCGTTGCGAAACTTGTCTTATATTTAAGGGAAGATTGACCACACGAAAACAATAGAATGGCAACGCTGTTTCCCAATAGTAAATTAGCCATGCACTATCCTCAGAGATCATATATTGTGTACACTAATGAGGTAAGGATGAGGAAGTTAGAATTAAGATGGAGTGTAGTCTCATTTAAGTGGAGGAAGAATGGGAAGCTATTTTTTTAAACATCCTCAGTACACCCGGTTGGGATTCGAACTCCGACTTGTTGGTCATCAGCAAACTAAGATAAATGGGCCTGACACTTAGTCCACGTGATCAGTGATGCGGGTAAGTAATTTAATAATGTATTTGCGAGACCGTATGCAAAATACATTAAATCAAGTTTAGTAAATATCTCATGTTTACTCTAGTGCTTAAAGTATATAATCCACTAATTAGAATGCGCAGCCACGTACACAGGTCAGAATTTACTCCATTATGTACACTTGTTGTGTGTTCAGAGTCTGTTTGTCATGGTTATGTGTCAAAGAGCCCAACCTAACATTATTTATAGTAGCTTTAAACAAGGAAAACAAGGAGCGGGGTAGGGGGGAAATGGACAGTGAAACAAGAAGCTACACACAACTTTATTAACAACTGTGATTTTGTTAATCCTAAAAATCAACGTTAATAGCCCAATTCACCCCACGGAGCTTAGGTAGGTAATACATCTCGAACCAGGCGTCACATCGTAGTGAGGTAACCTGGACTCTTCATTAGAAAACCGTGAAAAGGTATTACCATATTTTAAAAACGACAAACCAAATTGAAAACTTGTTGTTTTTAAATGAAAAAAAACCTAATAAATAGACTGATTCCAATTTGGTTGTAGTCAAGAGAAGACTGCACGAAACCGCTCTCTGATAAGTTCAAGCGTGATTGTGTTTCTAATTTCCCGGTTAATCGTTCGTGGGCTGGGCTCTTTAGTCCCATATTGAAGTTTTTTGTCCATTCATAAAATATAGAAGGTGATTTTATAAAGGTAAACATCACTTATGTCATTTTAATCATCAGAATCACAATTAGGAATAATAAAAGGAGTAGTAGAGTGTTAACTAAAAGGAATCGTGAGGTTTTATGTCGTATGTTTGATATGGATTTTTTCGGCAAATAACATAAGTGGGATGTTACTAACGTCTGGAATCGCAGGTATAGTGAATTACAAATTCCTCGTACTTTGTTTGCTTTCGCATAGCTTGAGGGCAAATTCCACGCTTGCGTTAGACTTGATTGCCGATAAATAGTAGGTCGAGGTTCAAATTCCAATAAGATTCGTTGGAGATGATTTTCTAGATGAAATATATAACTGTGGTTTTCTCATTCTCTCTACGCAATAATTCAGGCGCACTTCCTCTATTTAATACTATATTCATTCATACCTCTTAGATTAAGAAAAATCAATTTTTCATAGAAGTGTTTGTAATTGACAGCAAAATTTTCCAGACTTGCTCTCATGCATCCATTTGCCTACATTGAACTGCAAGACCATGTGTTGAGATGTATCACGTTTGGCAGTCAAAACTTTCACAACAAACGATTTGATTTTAATTGTTTTTCTATTTAAAGTATTTTTACAATATTGAAATACAAACTTATAAAAATAACCGTTTGTATGTTTCTTTTCGCGAAAGTGTCGTCTGTACTTTACTTAAAATGCTTAACAAACGAAAGATTCTAAAAGGCTGCCTTCTCTTCATAAATTAGATACTTTTGACTTTATTATTTATTTCAGGTACTAAAATATATCATGCTGCCACAACCATGAAACCAAGACCATAATGGTTTTATTAATATTTTCAGTTCTTCATTGAGTTATGAAAAAGCCACTTATACAGTAATCCTTAGGGAAGTACTGTTAGAAGCGTTTATTAACACTTTTGATTGATAATATAACTTATTACGAAGAAAATAATAACTCTTTACAAATTAGTAGTGACTTTCAATTAATGTTTGAAAAAACAAATAAATCTGCTAGTTGTCAGTTACCTCCAAATAGAAGTCCAACTAAGATAAACTGCAAAGCAACAACATTACCTCAACGTAATTACCCCGTTTTGTGCCTAATTAACGTCGCGAGTACCGATGTGGTCAGTAAACTTGGCAACGTGGGACTTGCGCCCTGAGGCAATCTCAAGTTGTTCCACAACTTCTCCGGAGATGTGCACAGTTCATCTGGGCCAACTACTGACCGGGAAGATGTTACGGACCGAACCATCTTGCGGGACCAGCTTTGAGTCCAGCTCGTAGTTTATTGGCAGAGGACTGTGGGGCTGACGTTTTAATAAATATGATGTCCAAATAAGTTTGTTTCTAATAGGATTTTGGTAAAATACACTTTTATAAAAACAACATTTTTTGCTGTCAATGATGATAATATTTTAGTATAGTATTAATGTTATTGTATAGATATTAATACTATCCATCCAAAATGACCGCTGCATATAACATGACCTGACGTATGAATACGTGAAAGCAGATCTAGTAACTATTCTATCTGTCAGATAAGGTTCTTCCAACATGAATTGGACTGTAGTTTATATAACTTGATATAATTTGCAAAAATTAGTAGTGTAACCGTGTAGATTAAGATAATAATTTAAATCATTACAATAACGATAATATCTTGCTTTTTTTTTTAAACTACCATGATTCCCAGAATGGTTTGTTTTTAAAACCATTCTAAAACCCAGAATGTATTTTTTAAACTAGTCTATACTTCAGAATTATTTATTTTTTAAAACCCCTTACGGTCTAGAAATGTTCGTTATTATAACCACTATAAACTCAAGCGTAATTATTTTGTTAACATACAAATCCAGAAGTTATTTTTAAAATTACTACCTGCTGCATATTTTTTTATTTATAAAACATTCTACGCTTCATATTTTTTGTTTGAGTTTTGAATTCGAGAATCACTTGTTTTTAAAATAATTATAGCGTGGAAATAAAAAAGGGGCTAAGTGCCAAAAACTATAATTTTATTTTATTCCATAGAAAGTTAGTAAATGCCATTTCCAACAACCTTTGAAAAGCGCTAAGTGCCATAACATGTATAGTAGTACCTATTTCTCCCAAAAGATAGGGTAGGTGGTAAGTCCAGGATGATTGTTATTAAGAAAGGGGCTATGTTCCCCGACTAGAATGCATCCTAATACTTGTAACTCTCAAGAGACAAGGCTAGTGAATCTGCATATTAATTATCTTTTGTTTTAATATGCATATTAATTATCTTTGGTTTGATATCTAATAAGTATAACCTTTTGGTGTTTATCTTTATAAATATTAGTAATACAAAATTAACTTTTTTACCATGGAAGTTGTTAGTAAGAAAAGAAGAACTAAATAATCTGGAAGTGTTAATAATGAGAGAAAGAAGCTTCAAATTGAAGGAAAGGAATATTTCACATACAAGATGAAGAAAGTACCGGCGAAAGCTCCACCTTCTTCTGAGGTAAATACTTTGTGATTTTCACATAACCTTATTGCAAATTGGCTTACATCCAAACATGATTATGTAACATAAATAGATAGATAGATACATACATACATACATACATACATACATACATACATACATACATACATACATACATACATACATACATACATAACATACATAAATAGATACCGTAGTCAATTTTATGTCAGTTACTTAGCTTGCTTGCTATAATTTTATTTATTTTCGATGTCTAAGTGAAAATATTTCCTTTATTGGTTTTAGAGAATATGCAAATGCAACTTCAAATGTGAAGATCTCAACAACACTATAAAGCTACAACTTTTTGAAGACTTGTACAAACAAGACAGACATAAACAAGTAACGTATTTAATGGGACTTATAACAATAAAAATGTTCAGCGGCAACGACATGGTAAATATGATTACCCTTCTTTGAGCCGACGCCAATCCACGCCATCATTCGGTGTTCCTAATGGAAAAGTAGATGTAGTTCAAGTGTGCCGAAACACATGCATGCATATTTTTGCTACTAAGAAGAAACAAATAGAAGTTTTAATAAGAAAGAAAAAATCTGGAACAACAACTTACATTGACAACAGGAAGGCACACAAAGCTCCAAAGTATACAGACGAAGATGTGGTGGAGAATAAAGGAACATATACAATCAATACCACGGGATGAGAGTCACCACACTCGAGCCAAATCTAGTAAAGAGTAAATAAGTACAGATCTGAATGTCAGTAGGCTCTACAGTGCTTTCAATGAAACATTTCCCAACAATACAGTGGGATATAAATTTTACATTAAAATCTTTCTGAAATATTTCCCAAGCTTATCATTCCGTCGGCCTCGACATGGCACATGTAAAAACTGTGACAGGCTCCAATGTGAGCTCCGAAACGGTAGTCCTGGAAGCCAAACTTATCTTGAACTCCACCACAGGAAAACAGAAAAACCCACAAATTGCATGAAGAACGATGCTGTTGCTTCCCAAATACCAAGTGGTAAAGCAAGTTGCATTTCAATGTATTTACAACAAGTTCTTTTTGTGCCTTCACTAACACACTCGGAAATGTTCTATATGAGACAACTGAGCTGCTTCAACTTTTGCATTAGCTTTAGCGACAACTAAATCTCATGCATGTGTGTGTGGCATGAGGGACTTCAAAATAGAGAAAGTAATTAAATTGTGCCCTGTCTTTTAAGAGTGTTAAATATGTGAATAGAACACAAGAATAATCTATTAGTGTGAAGTGATAACTGTACAGGACAGAACAAGAATCGAATGATACTCTTTGTGCATCTATTTCTTGTTTCAGTAGGCTTATTTAACATTATTGAACACAAGTTTTTAGTGAGTGGGCACAGCTACCTACAGTGTAACAGGCAATTTGCATTAGTAGAAAAAGGCAAACGTGTTATGAAAGTATTTGTTCCCTCAGACCTAAAAGAAGTTATCATTTCTTCAAAGAAAACCCGGCCTTTTACAATGGTGAATATGGAGGAAAACCATTTATTGGATATCCAAGCAGCTTCAGATAATATCATAACCACTGCTAAACTGAATATAACCAAAGCAGCATGGTTACGCGTTGATGCCAAATTTCCTGATTTAGTACTAGTGAAAGAAACATTCGTCGATGAAGAAGATTGGAAGCAAATGTGTGTACTGAAGAAAGGAAAAACTATAGCAGACATTCAAAATGCTCAATTTGTTTATATAAATAAACCAAACAAAATAACCGCTGAAAAAAAGAATGATTTGTCGGCTAGGGTTGACTACTAACCTGCTGAAAAGAGACCTTTTTATATGTCAATTTGTTCCAATGCTAAATAACTTTGGATTAGCAATGTTTAACAACTGAAAATATCTTTAATAGTGTTTTAATGTTAGGAAAAGTGTCAATATTATTTTTAGGGTTAAGTATATAGCACTTTTTGTATCCTAGTGATAATGGTACTTATCTCTTTTCTTGTTGTTCTTTTTTTTGATAATCCTTATGCGCTTATATTTAATTTGAACGTGATATATAGATACATTTTTGTGTTTCAATTTGTTCTCATGCTAAATAAATTAGTTTTAGCAATAACAACTAAAAAAATATCTTTATGGAGTGGTTTTTGTTTGAGGAAAAGTGTCAGAATGATTTCTAAGATTTGGTTCATAGTACTTTTGTTCATTATTTATGATGGAACTTGGCCTTTTTTTATTTATTCTTTTTTTAATATTAAAAAAAGTTGTTCTTTGATTTACATTTAATATGGTCAATTATTGTTAATTTAATTTTAAAATTTAAAATGAACAGTTAAGATAGAATATTAAGATGTGTATAACAGAAAATATTTACTTGCAGCATAGATAGAGGCAACACTAAGTAGTTTTATTACAATCACTCCAGATTGTGATTTTGGAATTTAGCCCATTTCTTATTTTTACGCTACAATTATAAACTGCATGAATATTTATTTCTAAACCTATTAATTTAAAGCATTTATTGAAAGACCTATTAGTAAATTATGAATAAAACTTTAGTTGCAATAATATATTTTAGTAAACCGATGTAATCTACTTTATTCGAAAAACACGTCCTGTTGAAATTATATAATGTAACCGAATTCCCGTGAAGGAAGAGTGGGAAATCATATAAAAATATCCCCCATTGCATATACGGACATTATTCGAATCTTAACCGTCCGGTTATTGACAAACCATACAAGCAGAGATTTACGTCTTTTCCACGTGAATATCGTTACGAGTATGTCGTCACTTATGACAAAACAAGGGGTAGGATGTGTTACCTATGACAAATCAAGGGATAGGATGTGTTTCTTACCTCTTAAATTAATTTATTATTATTATTAGCACCACGTCTTACTACCCGTTCGGGTTATACGCACTTACGCTAATGTGTAATGGTAGGGCGATTGTGAGATGAAATGGAGGACCTACAGTTTAACGTGGAATCTGAACCAAGGTGGAGGCCTGGCACTCCACACATTCACAAGTTGTGATTAATACACGTCTTGTCAGAGGTGAAGGAAGGGTTTGGTAATCAAATAAATCTGTGCCGGGACCGAGGATTGAACCCCGGCCGCCAGCACAGAAGTCTAGCACCTTACCCCTAGACCGCTAGGTCACCCCTTAAACTAATGATGACGAGATTAATTTCAGACTTAAAAAGTTTTGAACATCACCAATAGGCTTACACCTTTCTCAAAACTAAATACTAGTATAGTGAGTTACTTTTTTGAGTTATGACGTTAAGGAGTATCTTCCTAAAAATATTTTAAGCAACGGATGTCATCAGAAGCTATTAAGAGATGTGGTCATTGAATAAGAAGAAGAGGAGTAAATAATGCAAGAGTCTTAATTTTGTCAAAAATATTTTAATAATAATAAATTTATTTTACTTTAGTAAACTTTTATTCCTGTCACGAATTTCTGAAGTTTATCTCACTACTCCAGTGTCGCCAAAAGCCAATCTATGGGCAAAACGAAAAACATGGCTGTATGCTCCAAACCGTAAATCGGAAGAATATATTAAATATTAGGTCAGAATTAGTTTTAAATATACTTGCTCTTAGCCCCTCTATTTAGCTTGAACTGAGGGGTGACACAATACTGGAAGATCTCACAAAACACCATAAGGGTGTCAATAAGTCAACAATACAATGAGTGTAAGCACTACCCTGTCATGTCAACTTACAAGAGTTATACAAAGCCCTCTTAGAATCCCTCCCCTTTCCAAGATGTTACAAGAACATCTTCCGTATACCGGTTTATCCGACTCGTGAACTCCTTCCACCGGACCCACAGTCGAGAACAGAACTTGTTTTATATTTTTTATACAAACACACAAGCAAACAAGCAGGACGCTCTCCTACCAAAACTTGAAAATAGAATAATCGTATTTTCCAGATCTACTTGATTAGAGAAGTCGTTTCTTTAATTTATTATTATCATTCTTATTCTATTCAAAGTTGTCTTGACCACTAAAAGACTTTTAATTGGTGTATTAGGCGATAGGAAGGTTTTTCTTGGAAAATGATTTTGTACACTGTAAAAAGAGGTTTGACCAAAATGATTTTTTAAATCGTAGTTTATAGTCGTCTACCCATAAAGACGAGTTATTATTATTATTTAGTGGCACATTGGCATCGGTCACTTTCATAATATACACGAACTAATAACTTTTGTTTATCATAAAACTCAAACAAAACAACAGTTTTAAATGCTAAGAATTTCACTAATGATGCAGTACAATCAATATTTAAGTAAACTGTTGTATTTTTACGCTAAAACTATACAGTCCTCATACACATGACTCTCGACTGTAATTGAGGCGTGATACATAGTTGTGAAATATTCCTCTTCATTTGGAAGGGGAAGAAGGGTATGAGAAATATACTCCGGAAACCCTAAATACCAGTAAGAAGCCACCATAGCACGCAAGGAATCCCCCACACCATTTACAACGCCCTCACGTGGTGACGTCATTGGAGACATCCTTGTCCGAGAATTGGACTTGGACGTTCGTACGGGGCCATTAATGTTATTTTAATGTTTATTGTAAATAACAAGCAAAGTATGGACAAACTTAGAATATCTTTGAAGCCTATCTCGTTATCAGGTTGCTTGGGATACTGACGATTGATATAAATGCCCCTTGGTTTGTTTTTAGTGAGTATCTTAGTTTGATTTAAATATATTTCTTTACTTTCTTATCAAATATAATTTTCAACGCTTTAAGTTAATAAAGGTGAGTTTTTTAGGATAGCTTAGTCTGTATGTCATGCAGATCTGTACATAAAGCAATCGTACATTAAATATAATAGTTTAGGAATACCTCACTTGTAGACCCTAAAGTAATTTTTTGCTGTCCACTAACCAATTAGAATTCAAACTACATCAAAATTTGTCATGAGCCTAATTTTAAATCTTGTGTCACCAAATTAAAGTACTAATATTTGTATACGTGTATGTTTGCCATACATACTATAACATATGTCCCTTAATATACTATAGGTGACCTGGTGGTCTAGGGGTAAGGTGTCGGACTTCTGAGCTGGGGTTCGGGGTTCAATCCTCGGTCCCGGCACAGATTTATCTGATTACCCAACCCTTCCTTCACCTCTGACAAGACGTGTAGTAATCACAGCTTGTGAATGTGTGGAATGCCAGGCCTCCACCATGGTTCGGATTCCACGTTAAACTGTAGGTCATCCATTTAATCTCACAATCACCCTACCATTACACATTAGCGTAAGTGCGTATAACTCGAACGGGTAGTAAGACGCGGTGCTAATAACAATATACTAGAAAAAAATTAAGATGAATAGAAAAGGAATTAAACTAAAGTAAAACATAAAGTAGGGCTTAATTTGTTTTTACATTTCTGTTTGGACACTAGAGGGGAAAGGTAAGACTTAATTAACAATTTAATGAATGTTTAAAATACTACGATAAAAATCAAAGCTAATTTCTCCAACTTGTATTGCAAGTATCGGTGACCTGGTGGTCTAGGGGTAAGGTGTCAGACTTCTGTGTTGGCGGCCGGGGTTCAATCCTCGGTCCCGGCACAGATTTATCATTTCATCTCACAATCACCCTACCATTACACATTAGCGTAAGTGCGTATAACCCGAACGGGTAGTAAGACGTGGTGCTAATAATAGTGCAGGTATCCTTCTATATACAAATAGAGTTTTCGATTATTAAATATAAATATATATTTTTTACAAAATTTTAAAGATATGTACAATTTGATTTAATGGTTATTTTTATCATAGGTTCATGCGGTTTTCTTTAAAGTATAACTTATGAAATATAATATAAGTCTCCAATAGTATTATTTTTCAAAATATTATTAATCTAGATAGTGTGGGTGTTAAGGGAGTTATTTTAAAAATACGACCAAAGTTTGACGCAATTTGAAAAAAAAGGTTTGACTTAAAATGTATGCATTTTTGTAGATTATCTTAAAATGCATTTTTTAAGGAGATATATACTCACTATATAAACATTACATAACAAATGTATGCAATTTTAGGACTAACATAAATTCGTATCTACCTATCTGAGTATCTCTTAAAGCGTGATTTTAAATAAATAAATGCGAGCAAGATAATTGAAACTCGACGATTTGGAATAACGAAACGTAGTAACAAAATGATAACTATGTTCATAGGGCCATTAAACAACACTCATATATACCACATCAGTGCTCACATACTCGGTAATAAAGCAAACACGAAAGAGAATTCGTGACATTATTTTCATAGCGCCATTTTATCAAATCAAGTATTTCAAATTGAACACAAATTGTGGCCCTAATATGATTCATCATACTAATTTAATAGAGCAAACGCTTAGAAAATATGGCCATTACATTTGTTGAAAATGAAGCAATTTAACACAGGGCATTTATTAAGTTTGCTGTGAGATTTACCATGCTACACAAATTTGATGGAGAAACACAGCCTTTTGTTTGCGCTAGCATTTTTACAAACACATTAATAATACCACCAATATTATATAGAAGATTCTGTCAAGAATAAACTTATATATAATAAAAAAGTAAACATTGATATTAGTTTATTATTATTCTAAATTAGAAGATATTGACGAAAAAGATTCTTCCTATCTGAATAGGATTGTATGTACTACGTTATAATTACGATTATTGTTAGGTATTTTGTCTTATGACAGTTCCATTCCTTTTGTTAATGAACTTATACCGCCAATACGCCCTGTCCTCTGCCTCATTCTTCAGCTCCCTGAATTTTCTTCTTTCCTTCAAGTCATCCAACATTTTGAATCCTCCTTCTTTCTAAGCTTCTCTTTCCCTTTCCTTCCATGATGTATTGCAGAAAGCAGTTCTTCCTAAGGATGTGTCCGATCCAGTTTGCTTTGCACCAGAGAATCACATCCAAAATGGTCCCCTTCTCAGCCACTCGTCTTAGGAATTCCTCATTTGTTCCCTCTCTGTCCAACTGATATTCTCATGACCACAATTTAAAACCCTCCAAGTATTTATTTATTCCATCTTCTTAAGAGTCCAAGTTTCTGCTAGATACAGCGCAATGTTCTAAATATAGTTTCTCATCAGTTTCTTCTTCAGTTCCAAACTCAAATTGATGGTCAGCATTAATAGAGCAGGCGTTAACTAACATTTAGTATGCATTTCAAATATGACATAATTTTACTTCTGATCCATGTTCTGGGGACACAGGTGAGCATGAAAAGTTATGTTGTCAGTTCCGGGGATGGTCGACAACTCGTGGGGCAGGGAGAGAATAGCGTTCTTGGGGTGTAATTTTGTTTCCACTCTAACATCCGACTCGTTCATCGTATAAAGATTTTAAAAAATCTAGTTGTGTTCCTATTAGGTAGGGTTATAATTATGGACTTCGTTTTGCAGTTGAATTTTATAGTTAAAGTAAATCTAAAGAAAAAAGGCAAGTAAAATGTAAAATAGCTAAATTTTAAAAAAAATATTTAGCACCACGTCTTACCACCCGTTCGGGTTATACCCTAACTACGATTATGTCTATGGATACATCTTGTATAGATCATATGTCTCAACTTCCTGAAAAAGTCTTAAATGCTTTTAAACAAGAACATTTTCAGTAAAACGGAAGAATGGAAATTGAATTTTCTTGCCTGTGATTATGCCCTTGAGCAAATCCTTATCCTTTCTTCTTAAGCTATTGGTGGCTGGCCATGATTATCCAGTAATATACAAACGACAAACAAGTGGTGTTTAATTTACCACTGTAAATCTTCAATGTATGAGACATCGTTAGATTACTATGATTTGATCTCAGATCCCAGTGGTGACATAGACGAATATTTACATAGTGAATGGGGCACAAATATAAGAGTCAGAGAGGAAGATGATATGAAAAAATTATCATATTCCTTTTTGAAAACAAAAATCAGTTAAACAAATGTTTTACGCAACATTGTAGTAAATGGCGAAGAAGTAACCGATCAGTAAAAAAAATGTACACACAAAAATTTTAAACAGAGCGTTTAGTTGACAAAACGAAAAGCTTTTTCTTATCCTCTGAAACAGATTGCTGTCAAATCTTTCTCAGTCTCAGAAACACAATCCAATAAGAAAGATAACCAGAAAAAAAAATAGCTTTTCTTTTAGCTAAACAGAGAAACACTTGTAATGCAGAGTTGATAAAGCATTAGTGATGCCTTATCCCTCCACCTTAGTCTTTCATGGTCCTTGGTCTGGAACTCTAAAAAAAACCAAGAAAGCAAAATTGATTAACTAAATTGCAGTAGAGAGAAATTTCACAAGAAGTATGAATATATTTCCTATTAGTTCGTAAGATGTTCAAGTTATGGATGGACTGGCACTTATATATTCAGTACACTTTGTGGTCCTTTCGAAGACTAAAAAGTTCGGGGATTTAGCAAGTTTTCATTTGGACAGAATAATAAAGTGTTGCAACAAACATGTTACACGCGTTGACGTAATTTTTTACACGTACTGGAAATCATCCATTAAATTTGCAGAACAAGAGAGAAGATCATCTGGTGAAGACTCACTCATCGTGAGAATGAAAGTCGAGAACACATAACTTCCAAAATAGTAGTCCAGATACCTACACAGTAAGGAAAACAAACCCCTTTTATGTATGTTCCTATTGAATTTCATTTTACAAAATGCTTAGCTTCCAAAAGGCTGTCCTCTTTTTATTGGTGGAGAATTTTTGAATGATATCGAATGTTCTGAGAAAAACTATGAACAACATGTTTCCAGGGTAACACATTTCACAAGTTATCACTTGAATGCTGATTCTATAATGTCCTTTAATTCTTATGAAACTGCTCAAAATAACTATTCATGCGGTATTGTTATTCACAGTCCTGACACTGACGTTTTTATACTTAGAATAAGATTTTGGGAATCATTCATAACTGATGGCTGCATTGGCCTTCTGATAATTGCCAGAGTCAGTGGAAATAGAAGATGTCTTGGGTGTCACATTACTTCAGAGTAATATGGGGATTCAGTTAATGAACTTCTTCCCCTGCCTGTCTTGTCTCCGAGTAGTCTAGAGAAATGTGGCCATATCTTTGACAATTAAAACAACGTGGTTCCCGTTTTCCATTTTGATAATACGCTGAATCTGGTCGCTCATACTTTATTTCATTTCTAGATGGTAGGCCTCTTGCTTGACAAATCTCTTATGAGTTGCTTATGTCAACTCCGGTTTGTAGGCTTAGCCTAGGTTGCTCATCTGATCTCCACGAAATCTGTTTCCCAGGACGATATGCAGCACATTTTGATCACTGTGCATTCGTTTCTTCGAAATCCCTTATGTCATTAAGGAGCTCATCCAGGTCATCATGGTGTTTGCTCATGACGAAAGTACTTAAATCACGTGACCAAAGGCCAATTGAAAGTTGTTTCTTAGTGTCTGTGAACTCTAATCCCAGGGCCTTACATTGCCGCACTTTATCATGAAAATAAAAATGTGTGTTTTCATCTTTGTCTTACACACAGCTCTTCATTTGATCCAATTTTTCTGGGAGGCTTAAAGTTCCTACAAAGGTCCGTCGAAATTGACGTTCCAATTGGTCCCAACCGACTATTTCTGATAGACGGAACTGATACCAATGTTGAGCTGCACCTATGAGGTGAGCCTTATCAGACTCTAACTTGAAAGGATTCTGCCATTTATGGAGTTCCGCCGTGGTGTTGATAATCTGTAGCCACTCAGACGCGTTTATTCCTGATGACTCACCATCAAAGTGGGGGATGGTTTTCAATAAGTCAGGGATTATATTATAAGTTGGTTCTGGTATTTGATGTTGCTGCGATCTCGTCATTTCAATAAGAGTTTGATCACGCTGCCGGTTGCTTTCCAAAATTAGGTTCAGAACATCCTGCATAGAAATAACCAAGTCCGTCTGATGTGCCACCGCTACCTCCTCATGGCTTATAGCTCCCTCCTCCAAATCATTTTGGCCTTGCTGTTGAATTTTGGATTTATTTTATTTTTTAAGGGCTATTGGAAATTAGATCACAATTAATTCGTTTTCAAACACTCGTAACTCAAGATATATATATATATATATATATATATATATATATATTGTAAATGTTTTCCACACTAGCAAGATGACGACCACGGCGTACCCACGTTTTCAAGTCTTATTTTATCGCTTATCATCTGTGAGAATTTGTCTATTTTTAAAGTTGTTTTTTTTAGCAATGGCAACCCATCAATATTATTAATTAAATCCAATACATGTAACTTAAATGAATTTTCCGACTGTGTATCACAAACTTAAATAACGCATCAGGTGTGTTATGCAATTAAATACAAGAAAAACCAGTTATGCATTTAAACGCGGATGTGGATATATTTTGTGTTCATCCCACTTCTTATTTATTATATTTCACATGGCCTAATTATCGCACACGTGTTGACCTACGTAAAATGTGCTACGCACATATTGCACAAACACCGCCCCTTTACATGACCCTCGCTCGCACACCTCTCATCCACGTCCACGCACTGACTGTCCTCTCTCTCCTTCGAAACAACCAGTCTCGCCAACCTCACGCAATAAGTTTCGGTGAGTTTCAAACATTCCTGTCACGTTAACAGATACAAGAACTTCAACAACACGAACTAATTATTGACGAAGAAGAGAACGATGAAGAAGCTAATTGCACTTATTATGGCATTTTCAGGTAAATAATATTCTTTCGAGGACTAACAACTATTTAACATTTAACTTTTAAATTTAAAAATTTAATTTAAATGTATTTTGTATTAAATTTAAAAATTTAATTGAAATGTATTTTGTATTAAATTTTAATTTGATCAGGCATAAAACAATACTTATTTGGACAATACATTATTCTGATATAGATCAAGGTCCCTTAATTGTTTATGTGTTGGTATTATTAAAATATAGGTTAATCTAAGTTGCCAACGTTAGCATCCTACGTAATAGAAACCATTTAATTTTTTTTTATCTTCATGCGATGAACGATTCGGAAGTTATAGTGGAAACAAAATTCCTCCCCGTGCGCGCTATTCAGCCCCTTCCCCACGGGTTGTTGACCACCACCGGAATTGACATCACTTTTCATACTCACCAAGGTCCCCAGAACATGGATCAGAAGTCAAATTCTGTCATACTTGAAATGCATACTCAATGTAAGCTAGCGCCTCCAATATAATATCATATTGTTGTAAGCTTCCTTGGCCATGGCGATCCTCGACCTAATTACTTTGGTTCAGTAGGCATCATTTGTCAGCAGACCTTCAAGGTACTTGAACTGCTCTATGTTTTCCAACTCCTGGTTTCCAATTTTGATTTTCAGCGGCTCTTCATTTTTTGAAATCTTTATCACCTTTGACTTATCAATGTTGATATATCTGCCATATCTTATCTCTTTCTCAATCAGTCGGTCCAACACTTCCTGCGATTCTACTTTATTTTTGGCTAGAAATGCTAAATCATCTGCGTATTTTTGTGTTGATGACGCATCCACCTATCCTGAAATTGCCACATCCCTCTAGGGCATCCCTGATCAGTCACACGCCATACAAGTTGAACATACTGGGTGACAAACAGCATCCCTGTCTCACTCCTCTTCCTATCTCTACGCTGTTGGTATTTCCATCATTCAGCCTTCCCTTTAATCGCTCTCCCAGGTACAGGTTGTCAATCAACCTTCTGTCCCTCTAAGTGATGCCGATCTTGAGTATTTCCATCACTTTCTTCCATTTAACTGTATCGTACGCATTTGCCAGTCGATGAAGGCATTTTTATACTTCTTTATTGATTTCCAGCACACACTCTGAAATTATTTTCAGCATCCTGGTGGTATTTCTAGTTCTTTTTCCTTTTTTTAATCCGAATTGGTCTTCTTCAATCACACTTTCTATTTTCTGTTCCAGTCTACTGCTGCGTACTCTTTCCACGATCTTCTCCGAATGAGATATGAGGCTGATAGTCCTGTAGTCACTGCATTTCTTTGATTGTTTCCTCTTCTTTAAAGCCACTATCGATATGTCTAGGCCGTTTTCCTATTTCGTAGATCCCAATTATGGGTTTTGTGAAAGCCATTAATCTGTTTTTCTCGCAGTTCCTTCAGAAGTTCAGGTGGTATGTCGTCATCTCTAGCAGCTCTGTGTGTTCTCTGGTGGGTTTTCCCCTGTCCTACAGTTTGTCCACCCATCTTTCCCAAATCATAAGAATATCTTTATGATCCGTCACCATCTGACCTTTGGGGTTTTCTATTTCTTTTGTTCACATACCTTTGTTTTCATTCCCTTCCAGTTCCTTTGATTTTTTGTACATGACATTATACCTTGATTTTCTTTGCAGTTCGATTATCTCATCACATGTCTTAGCTATATAGTATTTCCTTGCTTTGTATATCTATCTACTTAACTCATTGTTTAGCCTTCTATATTCTTCTTTGTTTACGTTTTTCCTTTCCTTCTTTCTTCCATTTTCTGAAACATTTCTGTTGTTACCCAGGAAAAGCAAAAGTAAAAAGAATATTTTAACAAATTTGTGTAGTTTTTTTTATCTTAACTTTTAACCAACCAATATTTACTAACCTCTTTTTTATGACTATTAAAATAGGCTTAAGTAAAGTAATTTCTTTTTTTCAAGCTAACATAAAAGCAGGGTTATTTAGCGTTCAACTTTTTTCCATAGATTTTGTTTTGAAAGCTAAGTTTCAATTTTATATATACCTATGTTATATATTTAACAAGTAATTCAGTTATTCAAAATAATTTTACATGAAGCTTGTATGCAATAAAGCATTACTGAACAATTAAGTATATATGAAAGGCGATGCTTGGGGGATGAATGATTATTATTACAGATATAAGCCTTTTCTTGATTAAGCCTGTAGGTTAGAAACTTAACAAAGCCTATATCTAAAAATGTGCATGGTATAATTTTATAATCAACTTTTATTAGTAATAGTGTATTGGCATTTCATAGTTTGAATTTACTTTTATACATAAATGAATACCAAATTATGCAAGTATTTAATAAAATTATAGTTATTTATGTAACAAGGACTTAAGAAATAAATTTTGAAATAATAAGCCTAAAAATGTATTTAATTGCTTGCCAAGCTATAAGCTTATGACATAAATACACGCATTGATTAGGTACTAGAATAAAATGTAAAACTATGAAATACTTGCCAAACAACGCATTTAATGAAAACCTAATATTAAATATTATTATTATTATCACCGCGTCTTACTACCCGTTCGGGTTATACGCACTTACACTAATGTGTAATGGTAGGGTGATTGTGAGATGAAATGGAGGACCTACTGTTTAACGTGGAATCCGAACCATGGTGGTGGCCTGGCATTCCCCACATTCACAAGACGTCTTGTCAGAGGTGAAGGAAGGGTTTGGTAATCAGATAAATCTGTGCCGGGACCGAAGATTGAACCCCGAACCCCAGCACAGAAGTCCAACACCTTACCCCTAGACCACCAGGTCACCTATAATCTTAAATAAAAGTATTGTATAGCATTTGGTGAAAAGCAAATGCTTATAAGATAAAATTTTAAGGGTTTTTCTAAAAATGTGAACTGTAAAATGAGTATATTTAAAAATTATGAAAATATATTTTAAAACATTTAGGAATATAAAAGTAAAGAGTAGTTTTGTTAAATGAGTGAGCGAGTGATGTGGCCATGTAATTTTAAAATACATAGTTGAAAAAATTTCTCATTAACTAAGGGTGCACTTCAACGGTAAGTTTCATCTTCATATTTAATTTTATTCGAAATTGATTTAAAAGTGATTGAAAAGAAGCGTACATCGGTTCAATATAGCACTGTTTATACAGCGACATTTAATTGTCATCTCAATTGTTTGGTATGATAAAATATTAAAGAATTTTATTTTTATGAAACGTGATTCTCAAAAGTGTCTTTAATTTGAACTCTTTTGTTTGTTTTTAATAATAGTCTATGTTTAGGTAACACCCTTTCGAACACTTTTTTGTATTTATTTCTCCATATTTTATTATATATAATAAATTATTTAACGAAAGATTTAAAATTAGCGCTGAAAAAGTAAGTTTCAACCTTAAAATATTATGATCTCAATAGCCTAGACCTAAATAAGTGTGTTCATTCGGATACTTTTTCCGAAACAATAATTAAGATAAGGTTAGCAACCTGTGTTTCAATAGATAGAATTCATATTCATCTTAAGTTGTATTAACAATTATTTAGGTTTAGTAAAAAATAACATTTCTCATGAATACCATTTTATTTTATAAAATAGTTTTGCCAAATTTTAATCACGATTTTAAAATAATAATATAAAACAATCAATTAGTTTGTTTGTACTGAAAACTCCAAATTTTCTGTAGATTTTTGTGTGTGGACTTTAGTGTTACATTTTCTTTTATAGCCTTCGAATTATAAAAAAACTAGGTTACTATTGCTTCTATTTAGTCAGGTTTATTTTATTTAAATACAAAAAATTAACCTAAATATTAACTTCTCATAGAGATAAATTAAATGTTTTGCTTTTAATTCGAAGGTAATATTATTGTTTTTTTAATTATTCGTAGGAAGTTTAATTTACTCATATACATTGGAAAGGCTAGACAAAACATGTCCTTTATTTTTTGAAAATGGATCAAAAAATGAAACGTTTGCCCATTGGATCATTATGGACGTGTAAATACTAGAGACAGAAAGATATAAAAAGACAAAGAATTATCCTCGTCCCTTCCAAAAAAGAGAAACGCACGATTCGTACAAATCTTGTTACATTCTACTCAAATAATGGCGCCCATGTAGCAACGCGACACGCGATTAGCTTTGTGGAACTGAAAAGGGCTCGATGGACCTCACCACTGCTTTGGGACAAAGGACACAAAGGCTTTATAAACTTCCAAGAGCACTAGTTTGACACAATCCCCCAGCTTGCAAGATAAAAGGAGACTTTTAAAAGTCAATGAATGATACGTCAAAGACGAAGTGGGTATGTTTGTCTCCTAGATGAGGTAAAAGTGACTTAAGGGTGCTACATAGTAGATCACTGAGACGTGTTGCAGACTTTTAGAAATCATAAGTAATTGTTTTATATTAATTGATATTGTTTTCAACTAAATGTAGGAGAAAATTATAGGCAGGTTTCTGACCAGTTAAAAAGTTAAGACTTTGAGTTTAAAGTTTTACAAAAATTCTATGATGCTTTACAAAAAGTTAGAAGCCTAGTTCTGACCTTCTCTATACATTAAAGTCATATTTTGAGAGGGTCACAACTGAAAATTTTAAGATATTGAGGGATTATTATAGAGGATTTAATTAAAGTTATCATACATTAAAATAACACTTTTAACTTAATATTAAAACTTTTTAACTGGTCAGAACTTTCACCTACATTATGGTGAGAGTCATATTAACTAATATCAAAACACTTCATAAAAATCCAGGATTTCTAAACGTTTCTCAGTGAACTCCCATGTAAGCACTCTTAAGTGTTGGAATAGTTATAAATTAATGAGGTAGTAATACGCGGTGATAAATAATAATAATAATAATAATAATAATAATAATAATAATAATAAAGATGTTTTTAGTCGAATTTTGAAAAATATGCTCTGTTGGAGAGATCAAATATAAGTTAGATGATTTCAAGAGTCAGTATCTTCTTTAGTTTTAGTTTATATACAAGATTAGTGGGGCTATATTAATGGCTGGTGCTGCTATATTTGCTTTTTTATTTACTTATTTATTGACGTTCGCAAAATGTGGCTATCCCTTTTTTTAATAGGCTTACATTAATAATTATCTATTTTCATATAACTACATAATTTATTCATTAAATTTCATAATTTTATTTTAAAATATACCACAATAGAAGAAAACGTATTAATATTATGATTTTAAATCAAATCATTGTACTTGTATTTTAACTGATTTTAAAAAAATGTGTCCCCCACCTGCTTTAGAAGTACATTAAGGATGAAATTTTGACCCGTCAGTTATTCAAACACAAGTATTTCAGAGGTGGTTGGAGAGTGTCCAAAACACCCTAGCTCAACGATCCTGGCTGTGGCCAAGGTACACTTTTCAATCACTATGTTAACACTGTGGTAATTAACTGCTCAATTTAAGGGTTAGCAGTGAAGAGAATAGTTAAGAAGAAATGCACCCATATCAACGTGGAGAGAAGATGGGAAAACCTTAATGGAAAATCATAATATGTGGAAAATCTTACTCTGTGCATTCTAACATTGGTCTCCCTCTCCAAAAACCTATGCCCTATGTATGGTAGGAGAGGTGGTGAGTAACAACTAGCAGAAAGTTATTTATTGCAAACATTGACTGTAAGTATCTAATGTCACCCAGCCACTTCGGAAATAATTATTATGTTCTTAATAATACTTATAACTATTTACGAATAGTTGTTACTTTTAGCTAATGTTGCAATAAAGAACCTCCTGCTAGTTGTCACTTACCTACACTCCTACCGTAGATGGAGTATAGTATATTTCGAGACTATCACCTTGGAAAAGTGGTTCCCATATCCTGGGTCACGACCCAAATGAGGGTCGCAAGAATGTTCCGAAGGTTTGCGGGAAGGTTTCGTTTTGTTTTTAAACTTTATTAAATATTGCAATTACAAACACTTCATAAAACTGGTACAGTATGAAGAGCTACTGCAATAGTGACAATAGCAACAGTGTTTAAACAAAGTTTTGAAACCCTCCTGTACTCAGAATGTCAGACTCAGCTCAAGAACAAGACCATTTTGACTCAGGAAGTTGAAAAGTCTACTTTCCCTCTTCTGACAATATATACTACCTCTTTGAATATGGATTTTCAGGTCTTGTAGCGATAAGACTAAAGCAAGGAATAATCAGATGATTTATATCCTCAGAATGATTTGCACTGCTATGTCCGTAAAGATATCACTCAAAGTCGAAGAGATACCTATAAAATAAAGCAGCTTCAAGGTTGCAACTGAAAAATTCTGTTTTTATAATCAATTATTTTTTACGGAACATATTGTGTAATTTTTCAATTTGTAAGTCTAAAAATGTGACTGAAATTGATTCCCCAGGTCAAGAAAATATTACATTTAGGGTCGCGATAAAAAAAATAATTGCGAAACACTGCCTAAGACTATATTATCACCGATGCTGGTCTTTGACCACGGTAAACATATCTGAACCTATTTATTTCACCATAATTGAGGATTCAAGTAATTGGTTGGATGGTTCGTAAGTACCTTGAACAGTTCTAGGTAGGGTTTTCCATTCACATACTTCCATCTATTTGGTTCAGTACGTAGCACGTGGGTTTACTAGGTTCGATGCCCAGCATTGCCAAAAAATGTAAAAGTGGGGAAAATTTGTGTTTCTTCTTTCATTGTAATATTATGACCTGGGGAGTGTTAAAGTTAAGATAGTTTTTTGATCATATACTGATTTAAGCGAATATTAGAAATAGAAACCCGCTTGAATGTCCTGTAGGTGATTTTCCTACGAAAATGCGGGTATATTTTCTATAAAATTGATATTTTTGTGTTGTTTTCCGGTCTACTTTCCACACCCTAGTTACTCCCCATATAAATCCATAAGCCCTGTGTGTGTGTGTGTGTGTGTGTGTGTGTGTGTGTGTAAAGTGATGTATATATATTTATATATAAAGTGATATCTGGGTATCTGTTTAAAAAAATTAGAGAGCCTATATGACTCGGTGTATGGATGTCGTTGAAGCGAATGGAGTATGCAAGTATAAGGAAGTATGGAGAAAATTAGTCAGGATGATTAAGTACCTATGGAGGTTTTTTTAGCTATATGAATAGTTTCTTCCCTACCCTGTAAGGAAACGACGTCATTAGGTATGCATGTATGATGTTTTGAAATATTTGTTTTGATTTCTATATTAAACTAACTGGAACATGACTATTTCTGTCACAAATTTATTGAATGGATTTTTAAAGCATATAAAACCAGTGTTGCATGTTCTATCTAACTTTCATTCTAACTTCTATACAGTCTTCCCAATTTTAATTCCTCGTTTTTATAAAGGCTGTACAGTTATAAAAAGTCCCATACACACAAAAGGCAATTAAATTAATAACTTTGACTTTATTCCCAAGCTGAACATAATCTATTTTTGAAAATTAATTGGCGCTAACTAAGAGTATTGAAGCAGAAAAACCAAGCTGGTATACATGATTTATTGATAACTTGTCAAACGGACACAGTTACTCTACAGGTTCGGTCATTTAGCGTCCTACAACATTTTTTGTTGTTGTCTGGTAGCGCATCAAAGGTTTTTTTCTTAATAGATTTTAATTTATCCATTAAGAAGATTGAGAACAAGATGTTAAAATCATGGTGAGAGAGAAAGATAAAGTCGTAAATGTTTTGTCACGAATATACTCGAGCAACACGCTAGCAAAATAGGATACTAAAATGAACGTTTATTCCCAAAGTTTTTTTTCTTCTTCTCTACAGGAAAACACGACGTCTTGCGCATTTATTCTGTTAGTCATGATTAGATCCGCCTGCAATTACACACAACGTCTTGAGTCGTGATCCTACAAGGGGAGAGCTTTACAAACGTTTTAAATTCTATCAGCTGCTGTACGCGTATTGCTACTGTAAAAGTAATAATAATGGAGCATGTGATCATTTTATGAACATTTTGACCTCTGTTTTGGTAGAGTGCGTAAGTTTGTTTTTGTCTATGCACAGTGTCTTACTTCCCATTCAGGCTATCATAATTTTACATTAAAGGGATATTGATATTGTGAAGAGTGAACGTAGCAAACCATATAGAGAGGAGTCAAACCCCAGACCTCCCCATCACCAGCAAAACAGAACACACGACACTGACGCCTTAGTCCGGTTGCACCGATGCGAGTCGTTGAGTTCCAGACTACAAAGTGATTATAAACTGTATGTTGAGGCGTCTTTCAGGCCACCATAAAATTAATAAGCAAGCCGCTTTCCAACCAACCAACCGACCAACCAAACAACTTTGAGGCTCTCTGGATCGAATCTAAATGGAGTCGAAACGTGGTATTCACGCCGTATGAAAGAAGACAAAGTGCGATTAGTTAGTACACACTTGTTGCAAGGCGCTATTAATCATTACTTGCATTTTTAATTTTATATTTTAAAAATATATATAATCGCAACTAGCTACCAGCCTAAGCCACGCGCACTTAATCAAACTAATTGAATAGAGCTAAAGAATTTGCATACAAGAATAATAGGAAACCATTTAAGGAAAACCACCCTTAGTACAACCTGCCGGTATTCGAACTCCAGCCTCCCAGTCATTAGCAAACCAGACTATTTGACTTTTTAATAAAAATAATCGTATTAAGTGTCACGAAATAAGATAAATTTAACATTGACATATTTTTGCGGACATAATACATCAAAATAATTGTACTTCACACGCTCTTCAATAGTTCAAAAATTTGCAAATGGAATTTTTATAATGAAATGGGCCTACCTACTAATTCAAAACTCAACTCAAGTGTATTTACATTGACTAGTCAAATTAAAAACTTATTTTCTTTGCTAATATTTCCATTTTACAATTTTTTCCGACATAAATTTATATTCTGAATAAATCTGTCATTTGAGTTTTATTTTGTGAATAGTGCGAACGCGATACTAACGAAAATACAAGTTTCCAAAGGTAAACTATAAATACGCATCTACAATGTATCAGATCAACAATCATAGCAAACATTTTGTGAAATTTGTATTTAATGACTCGACAGCTGCAATCCCTTCCCACTTACAGACTTTGAAAATGGTGAGAAAGGAGAGGGCTGGGTGACCGATCTGAAAATCAATTGAAAATAATCAGCTTTTGTTGAGAACTAGTTTCATCGAACATTAAAATATTCACCCTCACTAGACAATTCTGAATGAATATGTACAAACGTTTTAGATTTCAAGCTCGTAGCGTTAAAACAATTAGACACCTTAGCTCAGTCAGTAGGATGTCTGCCTACTGAGCTAAATTTCTTAGGTTCGATTCCCGGCCTTGCCAAAAGTTATCATTGGTAAAATGTATATTTACTTTCTCTCATTGATAAAATTAACGACCAGGGACTGGGTGCTGTGCCTGTCCTAATCTCAAGTTGGATTATAAGGCTTATGAAGCTACGACAGGCCTAGCAAGCCAGTAGTGAACAATAATATACAACTTAAATTTTATTTTTTGAAACTGACCCAGACGATAGGTTGGTAAAAGTGATGAACGTAAAGTAAGGTAAGCTTTGAAACAACGCAAAACCTTTTTAATATGCTACTCTTTAATTTAAAAAAAAACCAGCATAAAATGGCGTACGAAAACATTGAAGAGGATCTATAAACTTCTCAAATTACAATAATGACACAAGATGGCATGAATGGACTAAACAAACGAGTCGGTCACCCAAATCAATGTGTTCCACTTGTTTTTAACTCCTTCTCCCCTTTTATAAAAACAAAAATATCTCTATATAAACGTCAATCGGTGAATGTATGAACGCTATTATGGAAGGGCTCCCGATGTCATAAAGAAGTGGTTCAGGTCTTTAAAAAATTTGTATTAAGATATGGATTTGCACAAAAATAACAAAACGTATAAACTGTCGCTAGGCTTTAGAACATATTCTATGACAAGACTTCTTATCCGAGGATGTGAGAACAAAATAATGTGGTTATAGGACGTGTTCTCTGAACAATTTAAATACATAGTTGTTGTTAGATTATAATAAACTATTATCGTTATCTAAGCTATATGTGTATTTGTGATTTGCCTTTTTTTTCTATAAATAAATATGATAAAAGCCTTATAAGTTACTGTTCTATTCTTAAATACCCATGTGTAAAATAATACCAAGCTATTGACATCTTTTGAAGTCACACTGGACCTGATACGACTGGCGATAATTATAATGATGATGTCGACAGTCTGGCGAGGGGGAGATAATGGGCATTCCATTGGTGGTCTGTAATAGTAAAAAGGTTAAGAACTCTTACCCTATGATTTGGACAAATAAGAAGTTGAATCAAGCGATTTTTCGCCTGGGTGCGACGATTAAGATTTATCAATTTACATAGTTACTTCAGATTTCAACGAGTGGCAATCAGGGTTATAGTCGGGGGTATGTTACGGCGCATAAACAACTTCTGAGTTACATTTGTGGACACGTGTTCTAAATGCCAAGCTCAGTTTGTCTAGTTCGTCTGTGACGGAAAGATTTGGGTTGGAATCCTTACCGGGTGTATTAAGAATGTGTTTTTTTAATTGGTTTACCACTATCCCTCTAGGCAAATCTGGGTACATTTCCTCAAAATGTACCTTTATTATCCTCATGCCATTAGCGTAACTAATGTATACGTATAACCTGAACGGGAACTAAGATACAATGGTAAAAATGACTTATGAGTATGTAAAGTGTGTGCACACTGGATATCATCTCTGAGGGAACTGTATGGTTACTATATTGGGAAACAGTGTTGTCATTCTCTCATTTATGTGGTCAGTCTTCCCTCAAATGTAAGATAAGTTTCGCAACACTGGTTGGTCGAGGATGCCAATAGCTCCTTATATCTCCACACCACCTTCAGACAAAACTGAGAGCGAGAGGATTTGATACCAGTCAAATGAGAAAGAGTAAAGATAAAACTTTTCTCAAAAAGACCTGCAGTTCCCTCAGAAATGATATTGTGTGTAACCACTTACAATTTGCTTAGAAAAATCAGGATATACGAAACAAACAATTAAAAATTACGACATACAATATCTTAAAGCTAACCAAAATCGAGTATTAACAAATTATCATGACAATATAGGTAAGAGTACAATTATTTAAATTGCAAAGCGACAACATTATGGTAAGGTAATAACATGTAACTCGCCTCGGTGGCGTAGTTGGCTAACGCGCTAGTCATGTTGAGCTCGACTGCTGAGGACGGGGAGATCGAGGTTCGAATCTCGGTCGGGTGAACTGGGGGTGGTTTTTCCTAAATGGTTTTCCACTCTCCCTCCACGCCAATGCGGGTTCACTTCCTCTAATTCAACCTTCCCAATTCCTAATCCATTAGAGTAATTAGTACTTAAAGCGTATAACCCGAACGGGTAGTAAGACGCGGTGCTAAATAATATAAAAATAACATGTAACCAAATTTAAGAGACATTATGTATAGCTAAAATTCTCGGCAGGTGCTCGGAATTAAAACATCTCCAAATATGTTTCAGTTTTTTGTATTTATTGTCATCTAGATAAATTGTTAGAATTGAAAATGTACCCTTCGGCTACTTTTACAATCGTGTAAAATTTGGTTAAAATCTGTTGAGAACTGTGGCAGTGCATTTCCAGGAAAACATGAGTTACTATTTGTTAGATTTACGACTTACGTAGACTATTTAAATTATCAAATTTATAAAATGTTTATCAAAACATTATTAGAGATGACAAAACTGTATATTTATTTAATATATTACAGTCCATTTCGCAGCCAAAGCGTTGAGGTGCTGCGTTTTAACCGTTGTACTGTACATCACCATATAAGATATTTTGGTAGAACTCTCGACGGTCAAACATTTAGCGACGAAGTGATTAGGAGTTGACTAGCCCTAAATGTACTAAGCGTTTGTACGGAATAATAATTTGACCCAAAACGCCGGCCGTGCGGTCTACTGAGCTAGACTCACATTGTATGGTACAATGTTGCCTCTGACGGGTAGATTGAGGTTCGAATTAGGGTCACGTGCATAAGGGATGATTTTGACCATGTCTTTTTCAAAGTGTTTTTTTCTATCTTTTATCTAGGCTGGTGTTGATTCACTTAAACTTAAAATACCCTAATCATCCTTACTCCATAGAATAAGCTGTTGAAAGTATTGATTAAAATAAGAAAAAAACATTTAAAACACTACTATTTTAAAATCCACTGATAATAACTTTTAGATAAATTATTTTTTAAAGTTAATTTTACACATGACATGTGTTGAGGCGTCAGAGCTTTCAATGGGAGGAATAAACTTAAGCATGAAAGGAAATTCTTTACACACTTTAATGTAATAATTACGAGCCATAACGACCAAACCATTTCCCGCTCGAACCTCGGTGGTGCATGTAATATGCCGGTGGGATACGTATAGGTAATAACGGGCGTGACTAAATGCGCAAACGAGCTGAAGAGCAATAATTGGTGCACCAAGGTTTGATTAGATCTACCGTGTCTAATATTTATGAGAAGAGAGGGTTAGTTCGAATCCCGCCGTAGCGGCTCTGTGACAGCTCATACATACAGTGCCGTAACTTAGGATAACCGTCTCGAACCCCTTTTCCCGGATCGTTCAGGAATATGATCACGTCCCTCCAGACAACATTCATGTGAGGTGGAAACAGGGGGAGGGGAGAGAGAGAGATCCTAATTGATATACGTTTTAACGTGGCAGTTTGAATATTTTAGTAATAAATTTTATTCGTCCTTGCCCCCCCC
>CABFVX010006349.1:0-40964 GCA_902151425.1 Timema shepardi
TACCAATATCCTACTATATAATAGATTTCTGGTAGGGAAAAAAGTCCTTTCCCAGGTAAACTCCTACCGTGAACGAACTTTAGGCCTTGTTCTTGATGATCTTCAACTTGGAAAATGTCCTTTATACTGTTACTACTGAAGAAAGAATTATCAAAAAAAAAAAGTGAGCAAACATCAGGATAACTGGAGCTCATGTCTGAACACTTGAATAAAGCATATTCAGCGAACTGTCGTATGGTCGTTTTTTTCCCAACTTCTTGCTTCAAAATTTTGATAAAGTACAACAACTGGAGAGATAGATTTTCTGACAAGTCATTAAAATTCCACCGTCATAATATGAGAGAATTTCTATTTACTTCTTCATCAGAAAAGTTCAGCAAAACTCTTTGTGTTAGAAATAGAAACAATTCACAAATGCACAGCACAAACCCATTATCACTCCTTTGTCGATTTTTTTACGGTCTGTTTATTTCCTCTTACCTCTCCGTGGTATATTGGTGTCCGCAATGGGCCTTTTAGCTAAGTCCCGGATGCAGCCGCATCGCCTGTATGACCATAATTACGCTACTGAGTGAAAGTGTGTCCGTAGCTCTCCAAAGAAATATGGAACACGAAATAACTCTCTCCAAAGTCAAGTTCACTTGCGCACCAAAACAGTTTAGTGGAGATTTATTTCAAAGCTATGTTAAGGAACTTTCAGCCATCATCTCTGAGATCAAGGACCTGGATAGAATGATCTTCCAGGAGGAAGAGCCTGTATCACCCCACGGCGAGTAATACATCTCGAAACAGACATTCTGTGGTAATCTGTAGTCTGCATGTGTAACTTAGGTAGGTAATACAGCTCTAACCAAACATTGCATCGTGCTGGGGTAGCCTGAAGATTTATTTGTAGCTTAAATAGGTAATATAGCTCTAACCAGGAATTGCATCGTGCTGGGGTAGCCTGAAGATTTATTTGTAGCTTAGGTAGGTAATATAGCTCTAACCAGGCATTCCATCATGCTGGGGTAGCCTGAAGATTTATTTGCAGCTTAGGTAGGTAATATAGCTCTAACCAGACATTGCATCGTGCTGGGGTAGCCTGAAGATTTATTTGTTGGTTAGGTAGGTAATATAGCTCTAACCAGACATTGCATCGTGCTGGGGTAGCCTGAAGATTTATTTGTAGCTTAGGTAGGTAATATAGCTCTAACCATACATCGCATCGTGCTGGGGTAGCCTGAAGATTTATTTATAGGTTAGGTACGTAATATAGCGCTAACCAGGCATTGCATCGTGCTGGGGTAGCCTGAAGATCTATTAGTAGCTTAGGTAGGTAATATAGCTCTAACCAGGCATTGCATCGTGCTGGGGTAGCCTGAAGATTTATTTGTAGCTTAGGTAGGTAATATAGCGCAAACGAAGCTTCGGTAACTTGGTGTCTTCATTAGAAAACAATGGTATTACCACCATTGAAATTACTATGGTAAAATATAGAACCACATTGAAACAGGAATATTTTTAACGAAAAAACTATTTAATAGCCACTAATTTTGCTGTTATTGATTGAAGAATGTGGAAAATTGCACTTAGATGTGAATATGTGTTCAAGCGTAATCCTTTGTCTAACATTCCGATCAATCGACCGTGAAGTTGAGTGATGAATCGGAGGCAATATAGGATCGGTCAATTCGTAGCTATTGGCTGTATCTGGAAGCAATTTAGAGAGTGTTTTCATGATAACAGGAAAATGAGATGTTATAAATCTTAATCTATTTATGATCGCATTGGTGATCATGAGGAGTAAACGCCAGTCTCATCTATGCTGGTTTGGCCGATGGTGGGGTAGTTGGTGCTCGAATCTTTGCTTGTTAGCTGGAGTTTGCTTTTTTCATTTAAAATTTCCCACTCTTCTTAAACCTTAAATGAAGGTACATTCTCTCTGAATGTGATCCTTTATTTTTATCCCTACGCTATAACTTAAAAAGCGCGCAGTTCGGGCACGTAGTGAAGCGTGGGGGAGTTTGTCAGAGCGTCTCACTACCCGTATATATACTAACTAATAACTCCAATGTTTTAGGGATGAGAAATGTTGAATCTCTAGGAATTGTAGCCGCAATTACATAAGGGAGAGTGAACACATTTAGAAACCCCATTCAGTATAGCGGACCGGGGTTCAAATCTCTATATCCCCGTCACCAGTAGTACAGTTTAACATGAGAGTTATATTTCAAATTTCCCCTCCATTTATTTGAGGTATTTAACTTGCACTTTCTGAACCGACTGATTATATCAATACACGACTTATAAGCTAACCTAAACAGACACGACATCCAGTCTCCGGCCATTGATTTATTTTCGATAGGAGGAAACCCATATTTCACCAATGATACATTTTTAAGTCATGCCAAGAATCGTATCCGGAACCCTTAGCTCAGTAGACATACACGCTACCAACTGAGTGAGATAAGGTGTCGGTCAACGAAAGTGACGTCTTAGGGTTCGGCCAGGCTGACAAGCGTGCGAGCGACTGGGTGGCCAAACTGGCAAGCAAGCGAGCGCGTGACTAGCAGATAGCTCTCGGTAGTTGTTGACGAGGAGGCAAAGGTTCGAATCTTGGCCCAGTGAATTAGGGGTGGTTTTTGACATGTGGTTTTTTCATCCTCTCTCCACGCTAATGGCGATTCCTATTTTTAAAGGCCTACTTTGATTATAATATTGAAGTATTTTAATATATCAGTTTTACATATATATGTATATACATATAGCCTATAGGTATGGCTTTATCTAACCAATTAACTTAGGCGGTTAGTAGCAAGTGTGCCAAACCTATTGACAGTAATAAAAATGTAAAAATGAGAAGTTTTCCTAGCACTCAATGCACCAACATACAATAATATTGCCTAGCGCCTGTAAACTAGACTGTACCGGGTCAAGCACGTGCGCTTTATAAATAGAACCAGTTCTATCTTTCAAGCACACGTACTCAGTCTGGCCACCTCTCATTACACCCAATGTGTTATATTTTATATTTTAGTCGCTCGCCCAGTCTGGCCGTCCTCTAAGAGCAGTATAGCGGTTTAAAACTCAAATTAACCCAAGGTCGCGGGCAAAGGGACCATTTTCACAAATTCTACTTTACTCTACTTTTTTGCACCTCACCTTTCTTTTTCTTTTTTTAACACAGCGTCTTACTACGCTTATGTACTAATTACGATAATGGTTTTGGAAATTACGAAGGCTATATTTAAATAAAGTGTACCCGAATTTTCGTGAAGAGCAAGTAGTAAACCATTTTGGTAAAACCACCCTCAGCACACCCGACCGAGATTCGAACCTTGATCTTCCTGTCATCGGCGCTCTACTTCCCTGCGAGAGTAGCACCTTAATCCATGCGGCCACTGAAGTGGATATGCACCTTATCTTACTACCGTCCTGACTTGACACATTTGAATCAATTTAATGAGTAAAGGATGAGGAAATGTAACCGCATTTGGAGCGAAGGGATTGTGGGAAACTATCTCAGAAAACCTGGCCTTTTGTACATATGGTTGCAATTCGAACCTTGACCTCCCCGATAGTGGCAAACTAGACCAGAATAGCCTGACAGGTAATCCTTAGGCCACCGATACAAGTATATACTAACTTCTAGATATTGTCTAAGATGTTTATGGGCGGTAGTGAAACACTGAAGAAGTATTTATTTAATATTCCAAATAAAGATTCTCAATCGAGTTTTTAAATTGGAAAAATATATAACAGAGTTTGAAATATTTTTTAGTTCTTTTGTTCAAAATTATGTAGCCTACAGAGTAAAATCAAATTATTATTTTTTTGTGTGTGCTTATAACTGCAGACCGAATAGTAAGGGCTGTGGGTTTGTAAGCACTTCCTTGGAATATTCGACCACCGAAGTGGCTTGGAAACGATATCAAGTATTCAAGTTTGGTATTGCATGGTCTTTGATTAAAGAAACAGGCTTGGTTTAAAAAATGATAACATTGAACCTAACTGATGGAAACCCATCCATTTTGAAACCAAGTTGGTGATGGTCAGTTCTTCCTCCCTGATGGCTGAGTAGGTGTTTGGCTGAAAACAACAGCATCAACTGGGTCACCGCCCAGCCCCCAGCTTCGTGACGTCACAGAGCACGTGGGGCAATGCAGGTAACGCTGGCGCACTCCTAATACGGCAATCTTTCACTTGCACTGGCTTCTTGAGAAGTCTGGGTGGAAGAACCGGGAAGGTGTATCACCTATTTTCTAGGAGTTGATGCCGTGTTATGTTAATAATTACTCTCATATCTTCTCGATACTCACTGGGTGAACTTTGTTACGTTCCCCTAAGGGTGTCTCACATTGTGGTGGAATGTCTCAGGTACACCCGCTTGGTGCTTGATGATTATTATTATTATTAGCACCGCGTCTTACTACTCGTTCGGGTTATACGCACTTACGCTAACGTGTAATGGTAGGGTGATTGTGAGAATGAAATGGAGGACCTACAGTTTAACGTGGAATCCGAACCACGGTGGAGACCTGGCATTCAACACATTCACAAGATGTATTGTCAGAGGTGAAGGGAGGGTTTGGTAATCAGATAAATCTGTGCCAGGACCGAGTATTGACCCCCTAACCCCAGCACAGAAGTCCGACGCCTTAACCCTAGACCACCAGGTCACCTTGTGCTTGATTATAATAATGATCTTAAGTATAGGTTTATTGACTCCTTTTAATTCGTGGGGTGAATATTTTAACGCAATTTGAGAACAGTGCTTGATTTTTTTAAATAAGTTATTTTAGTACTATTCTTAACCTTGTATTTTGGGTTTAGCTAGAAAACTAATCTGCTATGCGGATTGATTACTGTAAGTTTCTCCTAAAGAATATTTACTATAATTTAGTAAATTTGTTACGGTGTGTCTATCAAAATATCCACGGAGACCCAGCTAAAAAAAATTCAAATAAATCAGAGGACTTTAATTGGGCATAATGATAGTGCTTATATGTTGTAAGAGAGAAAACATCCACGTCCATATTTTCTAGATATTTAATAATTTTCAGATTGCATATGTTTAAAAGCATGTTTTGATGCTGAATCCGCAAGATGGCCTCATACCGCCGGTAATTAACCAAGATTACCTAAAGTTTGCAACGGTTTTACGTTTAATTCAATGCCAGACCATTATAGACTTTCTATTTATTACCTCTCTGAGCTTATGAATGAAATAGTAAACAAGATAGTGTACAGTTATGAACACTTAGCCATGCCCAGCTAATATTGTTGACCTTCGGCACTTTTAAGCTGGAAACCCCCGCCTAAGAATATTCGGCCAATGAAGTGGACTGTTTTTTTTTAATGAAATGCGTTGTCTTCTTGATATTGATTAAAAACTAAATATGGGTCGAATCCTATATTTCTTGAATCCATATCTTACATTTTCTTTTGAATCTCGAATATTTAAGATTGTACGACTTAAGTCAAAGTGAAAATATTTATGATTGAATTTAAAAAAGCTATTTAAGGCTTGGTGTCAGTGACCAATTATATTTGGTTTGTCATATCTCTTAAGTCATTAACAACAAAGAGAACACCTTTTTAGTAAATTAATTATATTATTACAATTTTATATAATTATTTTTTGTGTTTTCTTCTAACTACACAAGTCTATATGATTCAATTTACCAGCGGCTCAAAATTGTTATACCAAGTCAAGGTTTTCATAATTATTGTATTCTAGATATTCTTTTGAGATTTTTACTAATCTCGAATCTCTAAAATAACATAAGATCTCTAACTAAAACAGAAATTAAATTCAACCTTTTAAAATGACTCATGGGCTCTTGTAGCTCTTGACTAAATATTACTATGGATACCCAAGTTTTACTTCTAATTAAAAATATTATAAACATTGCTAATAGTAACCCACTTCGGTGGCCGCATGGACTATGGTGCTACTCCCACAGTAAACTAGAATGTCGATGACCGCGAGATCGAGGAGGTTCGAATTTCGGTCGGATGTATTGAGGGTAGTTTTTCCAAAATGGTTTCCCACCCTTCCTCCACGATAAAGCGGGTACACTTCCTAGAAATATAGCCGTCCTAGTTCCTAAAACTATTAGCATAATTAGTACATAGGCATATAACCCGAATGGGTAGTAAGATGTAGTAAAAAAAACAACTAATAGTATCTGGTATTGGGAGCCATGACAGTGTGTTAAACCTATGAAATGTCTTAGAGTAAAAAAAGGTCAAAATTATAGTACTTATACTATCATAAATGACTATTCTTTCTAACGACATAAATTTCTGTCTAATCATATAAAGTTTTAGTTGTTGATGTAAATAAGAAATTAATGTCAAATAAAACAAATTTTCTACAGATAAAAAGCTCCGAAATCCATTTAAATACTTTACCAATCATTAATTAGTTTAAAATTATTATTTCATAACAAAATAAAAGTTCTGTTAACTTGGTTACCTATATTTATTTTAAAAATAGTTCCTAATATAATGCTAATGCTAACTGTACTTACCTACAGCCTTATCAAACAGAAGTAGTTTTATTTTCATGTATTCATACGTTGGTCATCTGATATGCAGCGTTTATTGTCTATACATATATATTTATTATCAATACCTATAAAAGAATATTAATAAAATATTGAAAATATTATCAACAAAAATTGATTATACAGTACACGTTTATTCAAAAATATATTTTATCGGGTGTTTTCATTCAGCGCGTCTTACTGTTATAATGAGTAGAGATAGAGAGAGAGGAAAACCATTTAGAGAAAGTCACTCTCCCCACGAATTTATGAGAGTGAGATTCTATCCACGTACCTATCGATTAGTGTTTTTATGAGCTAATAGACTAAATTAAGATACAATTTAAAAAATCTACTACTAAAGAATTTGAAAGACCAAAAAGTCGATGATAATTGTCCTGGTCCCCCTGGCCTCCTAGGTCGTTGTTAACAAGTTCTTCCTTGAATATCTCCTCCCTCGTATATATTTGTAGAAAAAATATTAACTCCGCCCATGCACGTTAATAATTGTGTGAATTAATGTAGCTGATAAATAGCCTAATTACACTATTAAACATGATTTTTATCACCATTAATATGTTGAGTCCATTTTTGTGTATATCTCATAAATGAAAAAAAAAAAATTATACCACGTTACAATTATTTGTTTATAAAGGTTATAAAAGGTATTTACAGGTAATACCATTTAGTGAAGGGAATCCTAACCCTGATCTGTCATATGAGTGACCTGTAGTATATTTGTTGCATGCGGACATAATAAGTAACTTCTGACTAAAACTTGACACTGATCAGATACATTAACAAATATGTTTAGCATTTGTTCATAGATGGCAGTAGTTTCTTGGAGAGTATCGTTGCTGTACTGCCTTTATGTACACACAATAGCTCTTTCAGTTACGGAAAGAGAGCTATAGTGTGAGAGGCTGCTCTAATTTTAATTTGGAAAGTATTTTTATCTGCTGTGTTTTGTCTATCATTGTATTGCTGTACTGTATTACCTGCTTAATGAATGTGAGGATGTGGTTAACTGGGATATTCAAAATTAAACCTTCTGCTGTAACTACGTCATGGCAAGAGCCACGTAACTACGTTAATGACTGCTATTTTTTTACGATAAAATATCAGGAGTCTAAAAAAAGCACGGTTTAAGATATCCGAACATCTCAACTGCAATAAGGCCTGCTGCACATAAGTGAAGACCTGAGTTCCAACTCCCCCAAAAGCATGGGATGAAGGTTACAGGGACAAAGATAGTGCAGATGAATGTGTTACATACTCAACTGAACCATCCACTAAGGATTTTGACTACCAACCGAGAACTGTTGATCCGCTACATTAAATTAATCAAGAAGATTTGAATTGCATAGTTCGTGACCTACAGTTAACCAAAGATCTAGCTGAACTCCTAGGCTCCCGGTTACATCAAGGGAAATTACTTGAAGCAGTAACTAAAATAAGATTATATTGACAAAACACTGAAGTGTATTCCAAGTATTTCACTACATGAAGAGCAGCATGTGGAAGATATAATGGTAATATGCAATAACTAAGCCACTGGACACAATCCTAATATCAATGGCTAATAATTGTGGATGCATCGAAATAAAGTTCAAAAACAGTTCTGCTACACAGTGGAAATAAATATTTTTCATCTCCTCTAATTCATGCCGCTGGCTTGAAAGAAACTTGTGAAAGTATGTTGAAGATTCTGAGTACAATAAAGTACAAAGTATACTCCTGGTATCTCCGTGGTGATCGGTTATTGGAATATTTACAGGTCCACGGAGAGGTTTCACAAAATATTGTTGTTTTCTATGTTTGTGGGACAGTCAGGCAACAGAAAAGAATTATACGGTGAAAATGGGAATGGGAAAAGAGAAGCTAATATTTACCCGGAAAAAGTAATGTAAAAGGGTTCCACTGGTTGAAACAGAAAAGGTTCTTCCTCCCCTTTATATAATATAAAGTTTTGTTTGATGCAGAATTTCATTAAAGCCTTCGATAAAATATTAAGAGGATTAACCTACCTTGCAGATGTTTTCCCCAATATGACATATGCTAAACTGAAAGAAGGAATTTTCATTGGGCTCCAAATAAAGAAACTTCTGAAATATGATGTATTTGTAACGAAACTACAGGATACTGAACTAACCTCTTGGTATTATTTATTTTAACTAAGGAGAAGGGAATAAAGTAATAACAAAGAAGTTTTAATTTTATCATCCCTTAGCTTTAGCTTAAAACAGTGTGCATGGATTTCTTAGAAACAGTAAGGAATAAAATTATGAATATTGGGTGTAGACTTTACTTCAAAGCTATAAATATATGGGGTGCCAAATATATTGAAAACTCATTTTCTACATTCACATTTGTTTTGTTTTTCTTGATAATTTGGGATCCGGGAGGATTGATCAAGAAGAACACTTTCATCAGGAGATATCCACTATGGAAAGGAGTTATCAAGACTGCTGGGTTATCTACATGATGGGAAATTACTGATGGTTTCTTAAACGGGAATGCAACACAGACTATAAAAAACGTCGGGGGCAATTTTTTTAATTATATAAAATGCACATATTACTTTGTATGATGAATACATTTATAAAGTTTTTGTATTTTAAAATGAAAAATGTTCATGAAGAAGGTTGCATATTATATTGATTGTACGTTACTAATCAACTGGCCTTGTGGTTTACTGGTCAGACTACCTGGTTGCTGGGTTCGATTCCCAGCTGGTACCGGGACTTTCCTTTTACGAAAGGGGAATAATTCATATGGTCACCAGGATTTGTTTAATTAAGCTTAAGTTATGTTGTAAGAGTTTCTACTGGCTCCACACCCTCATACTCACTACCATCATCATCTCATCTCATCAAGACATGGAAAGAGCCTCCCAGGAAAAGCTGTACGTTTAGTTCATTCGGGTGTCACCCTAGGAAGTAGTACATTAGTGCTGGCTAATCTTTCTACAAACCGCGCTACAATTTGATGTAGTCCAGACACGCCATACCTATTTCTACCATCATACTAAATATTGATGATGATAATAATATTATTATTAATACAAACTTGAGTACATCCTTTGATGTAGACGTGACACAAAAATAAGTGGCATTTTTGGACTCAGCACATCAATTTCCTTTAGAATCAGCCACTTATGTCCCAAAGGTATAAGTTATTATCATTATATTTTTTCTATTGATCCTTGGAATTTACAATATTGTTACATTTTTATTTCATTTTTCATTTATCTGAGGAATTTAACGTGGACTTTCTGAACCGAGTGATTATATTATATATCATGACATAACTTATAGACTAGCTTAAATCTAGAATAGACTCAAAACCCAACCCCTATCTGTTAATTCATCACTACGAAAGGCTAAAACTACATTTTACCAATGATAAATTGTTTGGTCATGGGCAGAAATTGAACCCAGGACCCTTAACTAAAAAAAGAAAAAGACAGCAACAAAATACTTTCGTTCCAGCAAACAATAAGACATATTAACATCTCTAGCAAAGGAAATAATTGGGTTGGTTGGATCCCTGGAAAGATGTTGGTTAGAGTTTTTGATTCTAAACAACTTGGTTGGTTACACGGTCTCTGAAATTAAAGTTATTTTACTCCGTTAAATTGCAGCTTATCGAGAATCTAAAGTATTATTTTGTGAGCGAGCCTCATTACTGGTGATCCTTTATTACGTTATGCTTTCACACACATTGTAGGCATAGTCTACTCTAAACTATTCTTTGTTATTGTGTGGTTTTAATTTTTTTTAAATATATTTAATGATTTCTAATAATTTTAAATGATTTGGAACAAGGGTAAATTATGTATCGTAGTTTCTAATATTAGATCTGGAATTGCCTATAGTCCTTTTAGTATACGTACTTTATAAGTTTAGTGCGCATTAAAATGAAATTTTTGAGTGTCGTACTCATTTATGAGTCTTTGAATTTTGATAGCTCCAAGCAGCTTTGATCACGTGATCTTAGTCTTTAAGCTCACAAAGGACTGGGTTGATGCCGACAGGGATGTTAGGTACAAATCTAGGCTTGTTGCACCGGGGATGGATTTATAGTGGTGGCTTTCTTACCCTCTCTACATGATAACATGGGTGCACTTATTTGTAATATTTTCCTTATTAATATTGGATAGTTTTTTTTTATCATATGGTATATATGACCGGGAAAGACATTCCAATCAAGTTCGGTCACCTTATGTGTGGACTATTAGCCTCTCTGGTGGCACAGAACTTTACCCAGGGTACATCATAGGAGGTTGTCTACACGTACCCGCAATGAGATGATGTGATGATAGTTATCATGATGTTGTGGAACCGGTGTGAGTATTAACCTAACTTAAGACTAATAGCCAAACCTTGATGGCCGTTGGGATCATTCCCCTTAAGGTACTCACGGGGAATCTATCCCGGGACCCCTAGGTTCGTAGCCAGGTGCACTGACGACTACACCACGGGGCCGGTTATCGCATAGTTTAGTCCGTTAAATAGATAATGTTACACCCCTATCAGCGTGCACGTGGATTGTCAGGCTCGCTTGGTCCGGTTTACCGATGACGAGGAGGTGGAGGCTCAAACTCCGCTCTGGTGTATTAAGGGTGTTTTTTAACGGTTTTTCAATCTTCCTCCCAGCAAATCCTGATAATTATACTGTAAATCCTACCTTCCACATTAACTTACCAGCCTCGGTGGCCGCGTGATCTAACGCGCTACTCTTGCAGTAGACTAGACTGTCGATAGAGGGGATATCGAGGTCGAATCTCGGTCAGGTTACAGGTGTACTTTACTTTACATCCAGCCTGTGGCCCGGACCAGTTTTTTTTTATTCAAGGTATATATTTTCCGCTACCGGCTTACTAGTCCTTTCGTAGCTTCATATACCTTCTAATCTAACTTAAGACTTAGGAAAAGCACAACATCCCGTCCCCGGCCGTTAAACCATCACTTTGAAAGGGTAAACCTAGACTTAACCAATGATACATTTTTTGTTCATGTCTGAAATCGAACCTGGGACCCTTGGATCTCAGTAGCCAGACACACAACTGACTGAGCTAAGGTGTCAGATCGGTCAGGTGTACTAAGGGTGTTTTTCCAAAATAGTTTTCCACTATCTCTCCATGAAAATGCAGGTATACTTTCTATGAAAAATATAATCTTCCTAATCCCTAAAACCATTAGTATAACTAATACATAAGCTTCCAGACTAAACCGAACAGGTATTAAGAAACGGTGCTAAAAAAACAAAACAAAAATTAGATTTATTAAATTTCAAATAGCCCTGTTAGGTTGGTTAAAAATCCACTGTATTAAACCGTGTGAATTAAAGATCCAATTGATGCGAGCTAGAGCCGTGTGAACATTCTGAGAGGTGTAACAAAATTATATATTCTATCCATCGTTCAATAAAGGGGAGATTATTTGTTTGTGTTGTACTAAACAATATCACATGTAAATAGACACGTTATGTGGGTGGATTATTCCACTCACGAACGGTTAGAAAATATACACACACTATTCCTTCCTACAGAGCCTTCATTAATATACGATGGGGGATAGTTGTTATTTTTACATTTAGTTGAGGTATTTAACGTGCACTTTCTGACTCGAATAATTATATCAGCACATGAATGATAAAAATGTTATGTCTACAATGAACACAACATAGAACCCCCAGCAGTTAAATTGTCATTGCGAAGGAAACCCACATTTCATCAATGATAAACTTTTCGGCCATGCAAGGAACTAAACCCAGAACCCTTAACTTTGTAGACAGTCAAGCTACTGACTGAGCTAAGTTGTCGACGATAAGAACTAGCGCTGTAGAAATATTACACCTATGTAATCAGATTTTTGTTATTTTGTAGTGGTTTTAAGTTGTGGCGTATACCCACAATCAGGGGTGTGGTAGGTGAAAAATATTCCGTACTCATAATTTGGAAACTAAACATTTACACTACAATCATTTATTAATTTGTATATTATTGTGTTAAAATCACGGGGTATTACCCAATGTGGGCCACTCAGGCATTTAGTTATAAAACTGCAGCCCTGTCCACGCAGCTATACAAGCATCACTGCATCACTGTCCACGCAGCTATACAAGAATCACTGCACCACTGTTCACACAGCTATACAAGCATCACTGCATCACTGTCCACGCAGCTATACAAGAATCACTGCACCACTGTCCATACATATACACAAGCATCACTGAACCACTGTTCACACAGCTATACAAGCATCACTGCACCACTGTCCATACATATATACAAGCATCACTGCACCACTGTCCATACAGCTATACAAGCATCACGGCATCACTGTCCATACAGCTATACAAGCATCACGGCATCACTGTTCACACAGCTATACAAGCATCACTTCATCACTGTTCACACAGCTATACAAGCATCACTGCACCACTGTCCATACATATATACAAGCATCACTGAACCACTGTTCACACAGCTATTTAAGCATCACTGCATCACTGTTCACGCAGCTATACGAGAATCACTGCATCACTGTCCACACAGCTATTTAAGCATCACTGCATCACTGTTCACGCAGATATACAAGAATCACTGCACCACTGTCCACACAGCTATACAAGCATCACTGCATCACTGTTCACGCAGCTATACAAGCATCACTGCATCACTGTTCACGCAGCTATAAAAGCACCACTGAACCATGGTCCATACAGCTATACAAGCATCACTGCATCACTGTTCACGCAGCTATACAAGCATCACTAAACCATTGTTCACACAGCTATACAAGCATCAGTGAATCACTGTTCACGCAGCTATACAAGCACCACTGAACCATTGTCCACACAGCTATACAAGCATCACTGAACCATTGTTCACACAGATATACAAGCATCACTGCATCACTGTTCACGCAGCTATAAAAGCACCACTGAACCATGGTCCATACAGCTATACAAGCGTCACTGCACCACTGTCCACACAGCTATACAAGCATCACGGCATCATTGTCTATACAGCTATACAAGCATCACTGCATCACTGTTCACGCAGCTATACAAGCATCACTGAACCATTGTTCACGCAGCTATACAAGCATCAGTGAATCACTGTTCACACAGCTATACGAATATAGAAATAAGATCTTTAGAGCTGCAATCAGTGTCCGTAACCACCTGCAGGGCTATTATGACCACGACGCAAAACGAATTTGCGACCGTTAGCAGAGAGAAGCTAGACTTTGCGTCAAAAGTTATTATGGCCAACCACTTTGCGAAAGCAAAGTCCTTGCGAGCGCAAATATTTTCCTAGTAGCGTGACGCTAAGTTGCGCAGACATTTTACTTGTCCTTTGGTTTGCGTTACGAGGTTATGTTTGGTAGTTTTTGTAATTTATTAGGTGTTTTGTGTTACATTATTTAAACTTGCCATCGCATTAGCCCAATATAATAATCCCAAAACGTTGTTGTGTGTTTTTCACATAAATCTAACTTTAAATAGGCGTATATCATAATGTAGGGATAGATCGCTTATACTGAATGCTAAAATAATATTTTCTTTGAAACATAACACTATCAAATTGCATTATTAGTCACCATCAACACACTGATCATTCTGTTGACAAGGTAATAAAAATGCAGGACTAATTTGTTCAAGAAGCCTCAACAAAACTTTAATAATGTAATCCTATTTAAACTGAATCGTACATATAGTAGTAGCTACTATCCACATTAATGTGAGTTGTAGGCCTATGAAATAATGCAACCAAGACTGGAAAAACCAAAATAGGCCCTAGCTTAATGTTTACATGTGGTATGGCTTAGGCCTAGGTTTTTTAATCATAAAAGGTTTACTAAATTTATCTGAAATCAATAATTAGTTGTTAGGCCTAGTTATACTGAAGTGAATAAATTGCAAACAACTCATTATAAAGAAATATAATATCCTTATATTCTTAATCACTTAACTAAAGTCTCAATAATTCCTTTTAATTAAAAGATGCATTTTACTTTTTTTAGCCATCCAAACCACCCTTTCGTTTACTTTTTTTGTTAACTTAGTAGGACGACTGACATTAAGTTGTCGAAAATATTCAGTGTGAAAACAATTTTTGGGAGATTTTGAACGCTTTCATCAACTTTAAATAATTAGTTTTATTTTCTAAGATCTTAACACCGCATATTTGATTCAATCTCAAACATGAGAACCTTTTCAACACTGTAAATTAATAAAATTAGCACAAAGTCGGCCTATATATGTTCAAGTGGAGTACTGTATAGATAGGAAGTTATCTTTATCTAATCTCAACTCAATCAAACAACATAAAATTTAAAACACCTTACTGTAGGCCTATATCTTTGAACGTTCAATTTTTGGCTTGACAAAATCGAGAACGGTTTTACAATAGGCCTACTAAGAAAGCCAAAATACAAAATATTAATCTACTGTGTGATAAATGTTGTTTTTGAAACAAAGTTTTATAAGGCGTATATTTGTTTTGTTGTAAATTAAAGTTATTTTAATTAAATTAGGCCTAAATATAAGGAGAAGTGTACATTATAAACTGTTGAAATTATTTTAAATTAATGGAATAAAACACACTTGTTCCAGTATCAACATGAATACATGAAGAATAAAGCATTGGGTTGTAAAGCATACATCTTACAAAAAACATTGTTTCTTTATTAGCCAACTTTTCATATTAATTAATTCATTTCCCCGTGTGACATTACTATTTTAATGCATAGTTCACATGCTTTTTTGACTACAATAAGTTATGTGTATTGAATAATGTAAGCCTAGTATTTTTTCATTTCAAATCGTAAGCAAACAAAGTTATACGAGAGATTTATTAAATTAAGCTAGGTTAAATCTTTCTTGAAAATAATGTGACTTGTAATCAGCTGTTTGGGAAAATAGAAATAAATGAATAATGTCCAGTCATGAATACCAGCATTCTTGAAATAAATGTAACTTATTTCTAGCCTCTAACTTCTTAAAAGGTAATATTCTTTGGAAAAGTGTTGCCAACTGTTGACGCAAACTGATTTTATTCTGTGCGTTGACGCTAGAAGCAAAGTCGAAGCTAAAACTAGCGGACGATACAAAGTGTGGTGGTCATAATAACCCAAACGCTATCTTTTCCTCTAAAGTGAAGCTAACTAGCGGTAGCAACTAACTTTGCGTCGAATGTTCATAATAGCCCCGCTGGCCTGGCCTGGTATATTCACACTCATTTTCTTAAAGGCTATGGTTGAAAAATCTATATTCTTGTCACCATTATTATTATTAATTTTAATTGATTTAGCAGCAATATTATTGCATTTGTACATTTTATTCGATTATGCTCTTACTTAACTTTTAATGTAGCCCCATGGCTTCTTTGGTGCTGACTGACAGCTCACAGCTGACTTCTGACAGACAACATTTAGGTATACCTAAATGTCAAAAGTGACAGCTGCTAAACACATGTTTTTGCAAATCATATGGTACGGCGTAGGGATACATAATTTGGTCTGGTAGCTTTTCAACGCTGTCAGTCAGCACCAAAGAAGCCATGGGGCTACTGTAGTCTAAAGAGAAAGGATATTTATGACCATATTAGCTATAAAAAAAACTCTCCTTATTTTTACGCTTTGAAATATTGGCCTAAATACTTTCTAGTCGCCATTTAAGAAGAGAGGTTCAGCAACAGCATATTCTGAAGTAGAAACATAACTATTTGCTGGAAACGTAGTCGTGGCATTTATTGTAATAGAGCACATGGAGTTTGTTTTAACACCGCTTATTACTGCCTTTTGGGTTGTACGCCTATGTACTAAATGCTATAACGTGTTAGAGATTAGAAAGATTAAATTTAGAGAGAGTACACCCGAATTTGCATGAGGTAGGGTGGAAGACCATTTATAAAAACCACGCTCAGTGCACCCGACCGGGGTCAAACCCTGATCTCCCCGTTGTCGGCAGCCAGTTCATTACGAAACTAGCGTCTTAACACGCGGCTACTGAAACGGATCAGATGGAGTTATTTGAGTGAATCCTTCGTTTATTATTTTGGATAAATGTAAATATAAATTGGTTTTAGACTTGGGAAAACCATACGGATGTGCGAAGCTTGAAACATGGAAAGTGAAGCCGAAGGCGAAGAAGCTAGGTTCTTGTTGTTGTCATCATATACTCCAACTTTTAATTTTCAAACTATCCATCAACTGCATTTAGGTATACTCCATCCACGGTAGGAATTACTCTTTGAAAGGTCTTTTTTCCTACCAATATCCTACTATATAATAGACTTCTGGTAAGAAAAAAGGCCTTTCAGAAAACAATTCCTACCGTGAACAGACTTTAGACAAAGAGGTATAGATAACAAAATCTGAATCTATTCCTATGCATCCATCTTCTGTATGGAAACGAACTTTTTAATTCGTCATAGATAATATCAAGTATTAGATATTTGATACGCATGGTGTTAAAAAGTGAAAGCAATCAAGGAAGATAGCACAACTAAAAGGCTTTGTACTTTGTATTGTCATTGTTTCATACCCGTTAATTTTGTTACAACGTCGCAGGTACTTTTCTTTCGAACAAAATAATGTTGGTGGTCTTAAAGAATGTGTTTTATTAGACTTGCCGGCCTGCTAACACAACTAATGAGATATTTCCAATATATTCACAGTATATTGTTTTCTTCGAAATGTTCCGAAGTTACAAACATTATTCTAGGTGCCTAGTTCAAAGTGAAGGAATTATATGGCTACCAGGCCTCCACCTTGGTTCGGATTCCACGTTAAACTGTAGGTCCTCCTTTTTTCATCTCACAATCACCCTACCATTACACATTAGCGTAAGTGCGTACAACCCGATCGGATAGTAAGACGCGGCGCCAATAATAATAAATATATTATTATATGGCCTTTGACTCTGACATATCGAAACAATGCACAGCCATTTTCTAAGCCGTCAGAAAATAGTGAGTGGTGTTGTTTGGTGGTGTGAGAAGGAATGGCTAGCTTATATCTCTAAATATAATTCCTTCTAAATCAATACTTCTCTTGCCAAATGTAAAATAGCAACTAAAAACACGTTTTTTGCTGAGTTGTGAAATCGGAATAGTAAGTGCCCCAAGAACAAAACTAACTAATTTGATTTGTTTGTTTTACTCCCATTTGTGTTAAAAAGAATTAGTTACAAAGTAACACTAAGATACCCACCTCGGTGGCCGCATGGTCTAAGGTGCTACTCGCAGGAAATCTAGGTTCTAATCTCGATCGGCTGTACTGAGGATGGTTTTTCAAAAATTGTTTTCCACTCTCCCTTCACTAAAATGAAGGTACAATTCCTATCAATATAGCCTTTATTACCCCTAAAACCACTAGCGTAATTAGTACATAAGCGTATAACCCGAACGGGGAATAAAACGTGGTGTTAAAAAAAATTAAAACTTTGTACAGTTCTACACTTTAGCTAAATCGGTAGTGTATCTGTCTACTGAGTCAAGGGTCCTGAGTTCGATTCCTGGCATGGCCGAAACATTTATCATTTGGTGAAATGTGGATTTCCCCTTTCACGATGATGAATTAACGGCCGGTGGTCTAGGTTTTGTGTCTGATCTAGATTTTTAAGTTAGTTCATAAGTCGTGTGCTGATATGATCAGTCGGTTCAGGTAGTGCATGTCAAATTCCTCAACTAAACGGAATTTTATTTTGGACATTTCTTGGTTTGGGAGAAGATCATGAAATTTAAACCATAGGGATCCATGGCATTTTCTCTGTGTGTACCAAAGTTTGGTTTAAATGGGTAAACTAGATAAAAAAATAATTAGATAGTGGGACAGAGCAGTTACTCAGAACACCCAAATATGTAGACTCTTTCATCTTTAACTTGGCTAAAAGTATACGTGATTAAAAGTATATTGTGTCTGTAAGCTACTAAATTTGATAAATTTTCTTCATTCGGGCAAGCACCTTAAACACTACGCTAGCCATTAAGGCTGATGATCTATCTGTTTTATCTTTTCGAAGTCATGACTAAATAGATATTAAGAAACTAAGAATTCAGTTTTTTTTTCTCTTATATGTGTTCGACTGACTTATAGTTCGAGAATAAGGGTATGTACTAAAACTACATAGGCATGTAATGCCTCCTTGAAGACACCTTATGCCACACAGTTTGAGAAGTACTATTAAACTGGTGTGAGAAATTGAGAGCTGTTACTCTGCTGTTAATACTTTATTAGTCTACCCACATTGGTATTCACACGGTGTAATGCTTCGCTCGCGATAGACTGGATTGCCGGTGAAGGAGATAGTTCGGTCAGGTGAGCTGAGGGTGGTTTTTTCCTAAATGGTTTTCCACTTTACTTCCATTTAGCTACGGGTGCATTTCTTATAGTTTATCCCTTCCTGATTCCTGCCCCAATTTTATAAAATTAGCAAAAGTACCCCGGGAAACGATTTTCTTTGATTCAAGCAGACAGAAAAAACTTTTTATTTTATTTCTTACTACCCAGTTTTTAATAAATTATTTAAAAAAATCAAATAAAAACTTTTAAAATTTTTGTCTCGAGGTACACGTGTTCATGCACAAGAGCTACTACTTTTTAAAATTTTAGACCGTTGTGTGAGGTAGATATCGCGCAATGATCATGACAGACAGAAATACTCTTCATTTTATTAACATAGAGGAAAGATATGCTGATAGTGCAAACGGAAGACACAGTGCAAAAAATACTCCTTCATACAAGCTATTTAGATTTCTGTGTTTAATTGTCTTGTGAGAGGTAGATTAATTTCAAGCCTGAACTTTATACTTTTTTATTCATATTGTTTATTTTACATCGCCGGAAAATTTTCAAGAATAAATAAACGGAACATTTTTTCATAAAAAAAAATTCACAGATTTCTACGAATCACAAATTTGACTGCAAACCGTCACGAGATTAGCTTTTTATTTTGTTTGTGAATGCTTATGTTCAGTTCTTAGTAGGGTGTCAACAAATATTTTGCTGCAACAGTGATGTGCACCACTGTTTTATTAGTCTAAATGACTTCAATGAAACGACAAGAGATTATTTCAGTAACCAAAGAGAAACATATTTTTGCTTCTTTGGAATGAGGGGGAAGGAGTGCAACCTCTTAGCCCCCTTTTACCCATCAGATCCGCCCCTGCCTATGAGCTGAGTTGTCTCATAATTCAGAGACTACTCCAGCGAATTTTCTTGTGGTCTTGTTTTGAAGCTGCCGCCGGAAGTGTGTTGATGACGTCACAGAGGGCGTGGTGACGTAGTGGGAAGACTGGCGCTTCGCCAAGTGCCCCCTCTCCTCTTCGCAGCATGTGGGTCTGTCTCAGGAGCACCCCGCGGCTCCACACATGGGAGACAGCATCAAGTGAGCGGTCAGAACACCTGACTTTTACCCGTGAGACGGGTTTGATTCCACGAAGATGTTATCTTGGTGCAGATAATTTAACACCCCCTTCTAATGCATCGTTTTTTCAGAGTTTAATGTCTTAGCACTATACACGCTATCCTAGCTTAGTTTTAAGATAAATATATCATTTGGATCTAAGACTGGTTATTTTCCACTTTGTGAAAGAGGATACAGAAATATGTTTTAGTATTTATCGGAAATCAATCCCAAGATATCTATATCCGTATACTAATTTATGCTAGTGAATGCAGCCCCTACCTGTGTTTCTGAATCATTCCAAGCAGTCTCAATCGAGAGTAGCTCATAGAGCAGTGTTTTTCAACTGGTGTGCCGCGGAACATTGGTGTGCTGCGGCTGCGGAGTCAGCAAGTATACCGCAGACATTTAAGGGAAGATCAAAAAGAAACGAGAAAAATTTTAGGAGTAAAAATTAATATTATTAAACCCATTATCAACATTATTTTTAAAAATAGCATGATTGTTAAAATTCTGGTACTGGTATTTATTTTAAAACACAATATTAATAGTAGTTATTCAAATGATACAATATCTCATTTAAAAAAACTAATGGTGTACCTTGACAGTTTTATCGATTTGTTCAGTGTGCCGTGAGTTTAGAAAAGGTTGAAATCGTTGTAATAGAGAGGCTAAACAATTGATATAATAACCGGAGGGGAGTCTTAACTGCCCTGGTTCATCTCAGGGTCACCGACAGGAGGTTGGCAACACATGTGGGATTGTGGGTGTAATTAATTATTATAAGACTCCAATAAGATTCTACCTTGGGCATCACGAATTGATTGATTTTGAATTTACCCGCCTCTGTGGCCGACTAGTTTAAGGCGTCACTCTCTCAATAGACTCTATCACCGATGTGTGGGGTATCGGGATTCGAATTCCAGTCTGGTGTAATGAGGCTGACTTTTCTTAAATAGTTTTACACTCTCCCTTCACTCAAATGTGGTTACACTCCTTCTAAATTTAACCTTCCCCATCACTAAAACATCAGCGTTATTAGTAGGCTACATAAGCTTATAACCAGAACGGGTAGTACGACATGGTGCTAAACAAAACAACTTGAGAGGGCAGGGAGGAGGCTAATCTTCCTTACCAGTCTCAGTACAATCCTGCATCGAGGCATTAGGATCGAACCAGATACCTATAGATCAGCGATTTTCAATCTTTTTATAAGGAGAGATTTTATCATTAAAATAACGAGTTTATTAAGATTGTGTTCCAAAGACTAATAACTAAAATATGTATAATTGTATTACTTTTAAAAATAATATTGATCATGAATTTAATAAGATGTACTTTTACTCTTCAAATTTTATTTTAGCTTCTTTTTGAACTTCCCTCAAACTTCCGTGGCACACCTGGGCCTGGATTCACTAACGAGTGCAATTCTGCTCCAGCGCAAGTCTGAAAATGGCGTAACTCTACATCCAAGATACTCCCAAAGATGCGCCTTATTATTTGTTCCATTTCCGTATTCACTAAACAAGGCGCAAACTAGCGGCAATATTATGGTGACGTCACCATAAACTTCATCAATTGCTCTCTTTTCGACCAATCCTCATGAAGAATTTACTTTCAAAGTCAAGGCTACTTTATTTTAAATATGTAATGAAAACGACAGCAAATACAAAGATTTTTAAACATTTTGCTTATAAACTAGCAATAAAATTAGAAGCGGCCTCTTTTTGGATGTTTTACAAAAACAATATTAGTACATTATTTTGTATTTATTTATACTATTAGTTTAAAGTTTAAGTTCCATTAATAAATGATTAATTAATGATTATATAAACTTTAAAACTTATTTTAAAGCTATACTAACCGCCATATTTAGGGACGAGATGTCTTTGGACTTGGAGGAATACAAACCTCTTTGAATCTAGACGAAGATTACACAGTTCGTAGCTTTGTTTTATAATAATGCAAGAAATGCCATTGCGTTGTTTGAATGTAAAAATCCAACAATAAAAGGTACGTAATTGTTTTGTTACCACTGTCTAAATGGAAACAAATTTTGTGCTTGACAGACGTTATGTTATTTTAATTTATTTATTATTAATTGAGTACAGTTAGGTAACTAATTGTATTTTAAGCCAATACAATAATATGCCGCCATTTAAATTGATTGAAGTGACACTCATGATTTAATAGTTGCGCCTACTTCTGAGTGGTTGCAAATAAAAGGCATTTGGGTTCAAGGATACTAGTGCTTATTAAACCTCTCGCACCCTAGTTATTTACCAAAGCCTTCACCACATCAACCCCAGCATTTTTTAAATCCTATCTTAAAAAGGATAAAAGAAAGGCAATTAATTATCACACTATTATGTCAAAAGCCTTTGAATATTTAGATGTGCCTATATTTAATACTGGTTTGAGCAGTGGCATACCTGAATATTTGACACCTAACCTAACATATTATTATTGTCTTTATATACCTGGTGAAATTAAGGCATAAGCCTTTTATTACATTTAACCATGTCTTAAGTTAACATTACACTGCATTAACAATATATATGCACTCAAATTAATAAACGTCCAAAAGATACACTAACAAATGAGTTCTGATTTGTTCTGAGGTCTGACTTTTGTCCACACACACACACTTCCTAAGGGCGGCATTAACAAAGAACTACTACCTAAAAATGTCATAGTCTAAATATACCCTGCCACACCTGCGCAACTATTCGCTCCCGTTAGTGAATCTAGGCCCTGGTGATCCTTCGCGGCACACCGGTTTAAAAACGCTAGTTTAGGTACTGATTCGGCAAGGCCTCCTTACTTTCTCAGGAACATTAATAAATACTATAATAGCTACACCCAATATCATCTCTGAGTAAAATTCAGGTCTTATGGTGACAAGCTTTATCTTCGACCTCTCTCACTTAACTGCTGTCAAATCTCCTTGCCTCCGGTTGTGTCGGGAGGTGGTGTGCTTGGTTAAGAAGGACAACCTCGACTAACCAGCGTCGCAAAACCTGTCTTATATTCGAGGAGAGATTGAGCACACGAAAATAAGAGAATGATAACGCTGTTTCCCAATGGTAACCATGCAGTTCCCTCAGCTATGATATCCAGTGTAGGGCCAAGATTCTTGTACAGAACCGAAAAGAGTACACCTCTCACTACATTCAAGCGGTGTCCTCATGGGGTCAATTGTACGACCGTGTATTAGCCTGAATATATTGGACGGTCGTAGTCTCGGTCCAGTCCACGACTCTGGTCGTAAATATGTTCTAAGCCGCGGTTCCACTTTGTCACAACGAACACACCTGGACCTGGTCCACACTCAGATGTCTCTCCACGATCGAAGGAGTCGTAAGTTTTCCGCCCCCTCCGTATAATATACGACTACCGCCTGTAGAGGTCGTAAACGATCTGGGGATTATCGACCAGTAGTTTCCACTAGGTAAGTACACGAATGATGCGGTCGTAGGTCTTACAATCGAACCTTTGAGAACCCACTTTAATGTTTATATTAATAGATGAATTCTGACGAAATGTGGGCTGAGACTGGTGGGATATAGTGAGAAGTAATAATTCAACATCTCACTCTCTGATCTTTCCTAACAACTGTTAGCTCGCACCCGCCTCGGTGACGTAGTTTGCTAACGCGCTAGTCGTGTTGAGCTCGACTGCTGAGGACGGGGAGATCGAGGTTCGTAACCCGGTCGGGTGAACTGGGGCTGGTTTTTCCTAAATATTTTTCCACTTCCCCTCCACGCAAATGTGGGTTCACTTCCTCTAATTCAACCTTCCCAATTCCTAATCCATTAGCGCAATTAGTACTTAAAAAGCGTATAACCTGAACGGGTAGTAAGACGCGGTACTAAATAATAATAATAATAATAATAATAATAATAATGTTAGCTCGCCTGAGAAATGTTATTCTCTATACGGGCTGTGTGTATGTGTGTGTGCGTTAGCGTAGCGTGGGAGTGGGGATGGGGGGTAATCATAAAGGTCGAATTTTTGTGCGAGGATGAATACAGGTCGAGTGTGTGAGGATGAATACAGGTCGAGTGTGTGAGGATGAATACAGGTCGAGTGTGTGAGGATGAATACAGGTCGAGTGTGCGAGGATGAATACAGGTCGAATGTCTGCTCACTAGTGTAGAAGTGAAAATTTCCGGTTTCACGTGTCTAATATTAGAAGTGTTTGTGGGCGCGCTCCGTCCCAAGACCGGCGAATCATTTTGACCAACTTCTCTGTAAAGGGGTGTGGTTCCTTTACTTCATATTTAATTAAGTTTCGCCGAATCACATCATCCTGAGACCCGTGGTGCCTCAAGCTGTTTGCGGTACGGTGTTAAACTGCGACTTCAATCTAGGAAAACATTAATTCTCGCAAACACTATAAAAGAGTGTTAACAATGATGTCACTTTGAATGACTAACTAAAACAACGAGTATATCTATTACTTTGACTCTTTTTTTAGTTTCTTCATATTTACTGGAAATTGGATCGTGAACGTTGTGTTTGTGTTTGTTTGGGGCATTTGAACAAATTTTGATACAACTTTATAGTATTTATATTTTGTTTGATGCAAATTTTGTAAACAAATTGTGCCCAGTAATGGAAACAAAGAGTTTGTTCGTGATCAAATAACTGTAGAAATATAAATTATTTAGCCAAACACAAACCTGTGAAATAAATACGTTTCCGAACGACATATATCTTATACCAAACATTATTTTCAATATGTTATTGTTTGTTAAAACAACCCGTGAGAAACAAATAAATTGTCTCTAGCATCATAGCGAGGCGACCTAGAGTGACCTTAGCTGTGATATCTTGATGTCTCCAAATAGCTGACCATGTGAATTGTGTGACCTGGTTGATGTTCTAAAACGTCCATAATTGAGTGTTGTGTGACCTGGTTGATGTTATCACACGTCCATCATTGAGTATTGTGTGACCTCATCTAAAAAATATCGGATCGGTTGACTCCAATCGCCGGGATGATAGGATGATAGCTGTATCGTGCTACAAAACACGGCTCCCCAATTTCTCAAGTATGCTGTATAGTTCTAGCCTAGTCATAGCAGCCGTGTAGCATAAGCGTGTCATGCACATCCTTGTAATTGAAAAGTATATAACCTCATCATTATAATCAATGACGCTGTCCACAATGATGTGCTTATCTGACAGGTACTTGTGGATAGGCGTTGACAATACGTACGTGTGGCAAACCAGGTATTTGCCTGGAGTCACCATTTTGATATGCTAATTACTCAAAACGGGTACGGGTACAAAACTTTTTCTTTGTAGTTCAAAACGGTACAAAACTAGTACAAAACTTTGGCATCAAAAAAAGTTCAAAATTCAAAAGTGGTACTACAGGTTAATGGACGTCCGTCAACACGTCGCTCTAGCACATATTCCTCACGGCCGTTGCCTAAATGAAGAATAGAGACTTGGCGCTGGTGGGCCTCCCAGTTGAGCCATTGTACGGAAACGTGGTACTGTTGGTTTGTACACTGACACTGTTAGGGTCGGTACCGACGGAATCATGTATCTGAATATGAACCAACACGGTCAATCCGGAGATCGTACACGTCTCTCAGAAAGGATTCGCCCTTGCTTTTGCTATGAACATGTCTCTTGATTTTAGGCAAGCTTTCACGAAATAAAATTACCATTCACGACTTAGATCAAAATGTATTCTGACCTGTGGCCTGTTACTATCTCGATATGTTGTACCGCCAAACCGATCTCGGGGTTGAGTCATATTTCCTAAAATAGATTCTGACATCATCAAGGTTGAGACATAACCTCACACAAAGGGTCAATTACCTGCGTTACTCAATCACAGTCAGGTTTTGTGACATTATGTTTCACAATCAGGGTTGTGCCACTAATTACTTGAGGGATGATGTCATCATGGCAGGTTAATGACCTCCTGAAAGTAGGTCACAGGGTTAATTTGATTGGTTGTCGAGAATACTTCTCAAAGTTCATGTTTTGGATTTTTGTTTAGGTCTTGACATTATTTATTCTAATATGGCAATTTCTTTTACATTCAGTTTTACTGCACGTTCCCTTTCATACGTTTTATCCCTTTCCAACTCGCTGTCACTTCTATCCCTTCTTAACAATGGTGACTTCCATCCCTTCTAAACAATGGTCACTTCCATCCCTTCTTAACAATGGTAACTTCAATCCAACGTTAAGCCTATCTCTCAGTTACTCACTTCCCCCCTCCTCAATAACCATTCAACTGCATCACCAAACATTATAATGTTGAATACAGTCAGTGCACAACAGAACATTCTATCCCAGAACCAATATTCTCCTATCCTCATCACTCGCCATGAAGATATTTCTCCGACCACACGCACAAACTTACAAACACCCACACATAAATGTTTTTAACGAGGATACAACACTAGATGTCCACATTTGGATGATAAATCTCGCAGACATGGTTGACTTTCCAGAACTTCTCCTAATCTCTTTATAACTCGGTGGAGTGACAAAGTCAGCTCTTGTTAGAGGACTGTCCTGCCAGCAACACTCGTGATGACGACTTGACAGAGACGAATGAGGAGTGTTATTTCACTTGGTGCGGCTCTGACAGAGTAACACCGTGAGTGTAACATACTCCCCTGAGGGGGTACACGAGATAAGTCTAGACTCGCACACGTGCGATACCTCACTGTAGAGAGATAATGTGTGCTCGGAGTGGGACGAGATGACATACCTTAGTGCAGGGCTTCTCAACTGGTGAGCCGCCAAATTGTCAACGTTATGTTATCGTTGATAAAAATAAAATAAAAGTGGTTTTATTAAATAATACATTTTAAAAAGAAATAGGAGAAAAATGTTTGAAAACTTAAAGATAATGATGTATTTTCCATAGCAATTAGAATTTCAATCAAATATTTGAGTAGTTAATCAGATATTTGATTATTTTTAGCATCGCGTCTTACTACCCGTTCGGGTTATACGCCTATGTGCTAATCATGCGAATGGTTTAAGGATTAGGAAGGTTTAAATGAGAATAAAGTGCACCCGGAATTGCGTGCAAGGAGAGAAGAAAACCATTCGGGAAAAACCCCTCTGAATGCACCCGACCGGGATCGAACCTTGATCTCCCCGTCTTCGGCAGTCTAGTCTAACACTAGAATATTATTAGCAACGCTACTACGCTGAAATACTTGAAATCTTACAGGCTTGCTAATAGGAAAAATTATTATTATTATTAGCACCGCGTCTTACTACCCGTTCAGGTTATATGCACTTACGTTAATGTGTAATGGGTACGGTGATTGTGAGATGAAATGGAGGACCTATAGTTTAACGTGAGATCCGAACCACGGTGGAGGCCTGGCATTTCACACATTCTCTAACATTAGAGATACTTGATCTTGTTCTGGTCGCTTCTTACATTAAAGTTCTATTTGTGGTCGAATATAGGACAAACACACGGATTTCCTGTTCAACTGAGAGAAGTCCCTCAGCGCATGCGCGAGCCCGAGACTCCAATGGTGTTACCAACTTGCACATTCGGTGTGCCGCGAGGAGAATAGTGTGCCTTGAATAAAATAATATTGAGAACTGATATTAGTGTCATTATTTTGCTTTGTAGTTTTCCTCTTTTCTCGGCTGTGTGTACCGCATAGCTAGGGATGTGGAAAAAGTATCGATACTTTACTATTATCGATATTTTCCTTTCGACACTAGTATTTTTTAACTAAATTCTTTATTCCTATACTTTTAATGATAGATTAAATGTTGACAATGGTTAAATAAGGGTATAAAATAGATTGAAAACATATACTACTAATCATATTTAGCTATTACATTACTTTCCATCAGCTAAATGTTCATAGACACTTTGAAAGCTGATATGGAAAAACCTTTTATAATACCCTTTATACAATACTATCCGTCGTACCTTCCAAGTTCCAACACAAAACATAAACGCGATAGACTTAAGTATACTGTAATATGGCTAAATCATTATAATTTTCAGTGTTTTAATAAATATGAAAATACTATTATTATTATTACCATGCAAAAGTTGAAATTATCATTTGATAATTTTTTTTCCAGATTGTCGATTCTCTTCTTTCGATACCATCTCCCTACGCACTCTTTCTTCTCACTTTCCTTGCGTCATCTTTATTCTCTTTCCTTGACTACGTAATTTAGTATTGGCTCGCCTACAAACAGTCGCACCCGTTTGTCGGATGTACACTCTTAAGATGTGTCGAGTTTGTTTACTGTTCTAACAATAATAATCTACCATTTAAATGTCGGAAGACGTAGCTTCAACCATCCACATCATTGACGTTTTATCATTAAAATAAGAATGAAACATAATAAAAAAAGAGAGCATCGCAATTCAATAAAGAGTATAACATACTTATATAAGAGACACTTACAGAAACATATATTTTGTTTAGTACATTTTCCACTTTCCGTTTCCCAAAGCTCTACTTAAAACAATATATCAGCCTATAGCTCGGTAAATATTGATTTTGTTAAATAATATTTCATATAAAAGTGGTTTAATTTTAGATTACCTACAACTTTTCAATGATAAGTTATTTTGTATCTCAAATGGTTTCGGAGTTAATGTAAAAATTGGAAATTTACCTTTATGTAAAATACCTTCCAAGTCATTTTAACGGAACAATGAGATGCGCTATTTTGTTTGAAATACTAAACAACACCCGGGTACGATTCTTAATTAGAATTGCTAGAAACTATTTTTTTAAACTTTTTTGTTCTATTTTTATCGACGTATAAATTATCTTTACTTTTAGGGTTGGATAAATAATTCCAATAATCCCTCAGAGGAATCTTACGAGGATCCTAGATACTAAGTTTTAATCTGATCAGTAAAATAGTTTTGGCTCTAAATGCCGTTCCACTCTTAAATTGCAGTACAAACATCTATGGGCACTTATCTCTTTCTAACCCATGGGTTTCCTCGTAAGCGCTGTCCTTTTCTACCCAGTGTAGTGGCCATTTGTAGCCTACAAATAAATATATTACATTCACTGATATATTTATTTAAAGCTATATAAACTGCCAAAATAAATTTGAAACCACTTATTTTTTTTATAAAAGATTAAAACTATAATCGCGGCTTAGTTTCACAATTTTCCAAAATATATAACGTCATAAGTCTCGTTCAAATTGTGTGGGAAACTCAAGTCCGTAGTCGGGGGGGAGGGGGCAGGGAGGTGAATGGGGTTTAAAACCCTGCGAAATTTTAATGGGCCCACCAAATCCCCCCGCCCCCCCCCCCCGAAATTATTGGCTGGCCATGGTCTTGGGGAAATCCAATAATTTTATGGTAGTTTTAGTAAAATTAATGAATAAAGTCTGCAGAGTCTGAAAGGGGTATCTTTTACACGAGATTTGAAAAAAAAAAGTTAACATACTATCTATCTATACCTCTTGAAATATTTAAAGAAAAACATTAAATATTTGTCTTGCTAGAAACTGTTTTCTTTTGATTTTGCATTGGTATAGGCCTATTATTTAAATAAATTATTAAAATAGTTCAAATTTATTTTTGATACAAAAAACTACGGTCCAATAGCACCTCCCATTTATGTGTGGTGGTGTTTTGAGATTGTCGAGTTTGTACTTTGTAGCTCAATTTACAGACCTCCTCGTTCTTAAAAAGTATGGTCTAAAGCGTTATAGATACTGTACTTTCATTACACCTTGTCATTTTTAGTAGTAATGTGATGGTTAAAATCCTGGCTGAATTCCCTGGCATGAGTCAAACACATTACAACAGTTGGTAGTGGATGAACCTGAGTCCCCGACTTCCATTCCCGTAATCGTTATTGGGTTATTGGTAAATTGTTCGGTGGGAGATGTGTGTATCTTAGTATTAAGCTAGTTAGTAAGTATTGTGTTAATATGCTCATGGTGTTTGAAAAGTGCTTATAAAATACATCCAATAAAAAATATTCTCTGGAGTTTGTTTTCACAAGTAACTTTTTAAAATATTTTAATAGTTCAAGGCAAATACCGGCACACTTAGGGTAGGAGCAGACTGAGCACGCGTGCGACTAAAATATAAAATAGAACACATTGGTTGTAATGAGAGGTGGCAAGACTGGAGCGAGCGAATGACTGAAATATAAAATAGAACACATTGGTTGTAATGAGAGGTGACCAGACTGGAGCGAGTGAGTGACTGAAATATAAAATAAAACACATTGGTTGTAATGAGAGGTGACCAGACTGGAGCGAGTGAGCGACTGAAATATAAAATAGAACACATTGGTTGTAATGAGAGGTGGCCAGACTGGAGCGAGTGAGCGAGTAGTGATTTTTTTAAATTAATAAAAATATAATACATTTAGTTATCTCTCATTTTATCTACTCTTAAGTAATAACTGATCAAAATATAGGTTTTATTAAAACAAAAAATGCCTGACCTTACATGCGTATATCAATTGAATATAAGGTTTTATTAGGTTGGTCAATATTATAATCAATCTTTCGTGGAAAGGCCTTAAAGCTAGTAGCTATATATGCTATGAGCCCTTTAGCCTAAAGCTGGCTAAAGGAGCAAGACGTTAAGGGTGATTGTTTAGTAAACTCGGAAACTTATTAGGCCTACATTTTCTAGGATAGCTGAAAATGATATTAAAAACCAAATCCCAGAATAACTCGTCCGGAATGAGCCCAGGATCTTCCAAGTCAATACCAGGAGCACTAACCTTTGAGCTAACTCAGACATGAGCTCCCACATCAAGGAAGTTCTCTGCCACCTGGAGCTACGATGTTTGTACTTAAGTCGACAAAACAAACTCGCGCCCTAGTGACGTGACCTGAGGCCGCGTGACCTTTCCAGTGGGGAGGGAAGACAAGGACACCCACATCCTGAAACTAGGACAACCATACAGGGTGCCTAACACTCGCGTTGTGCTGGTGTCCAAGACCAGAGGGGTACAGGACACCCACATCCTGAAACTAGGACAACAATACAGGGTGCCTAACACTCGCGTTGTGCTGGTGTCCTAGGACCAGAGGAGTACAGGACACCCACATCCTGAAACTAGGACAACCATACAGGGTGCCTAACACTCGCGTTGTGCTGGTGTCCTAGGACCAGAGGGGTACAGGACACCCACATCCTGAAACTAGGACAACCATACAGGGTGCCTAACACTCGCGTTGTGCTGGTGTCCTAGGACCAGAGGAGTACAGGACACCCACATCCTGAAAGTGGTCCTCTCGTCCTCTATCTAAAGAGGAATACCCTCGAACCAACATTTTCCGCCCTATGCCCCAGACGAAAACTAATCTAAAGTAACAATCACCATGTTTACAGCTATATCAAGGGACGTGCGGAATATACGTCAGGCTCTTCTAGTGTGATTTTTTGGCTACGGGGAGGGCAGGGTTCAAATCCCGGATGAGTGTAGTGAGGGGGTACATTTTCTCCAACTCTTCCTTCCTCATCCTGGTGGATATACCTAGCTAGTGGGGAGGTGCAGTGCATATATATTATTATTGTTACTATTAGCACCGCGTCTTACTACCCGTTCGGGCTATACGCAAGCATAGATAATAAACTGTAATGAGTTGGTTGATCTAATCTCTTGTTTAGAAAGGTCACGTTAACTCCAACTTTAAATAATCATAATAATATTAATCAAGGAAGTCTCCGTTATTCCAATTGAAGGCCCAAGTGTTCGGTGTTTTACTCAAGCTGGTGCTATCGATAGAATAAAGGTGATTACGGGCATATAGGGGCAGATCGGCCAATAACCTCTAATAATAATGGTAAGGGAGTAGGTGGGTGGGGGGAGGGGTCACGCCCATGGCACAACTACCGTGTCGGCGCTATCATCATTCTCGTATGGAATTATCTGGTCTACTCGACCCGGTGTATAAATGTGTGCGTACGTGCACGTTTCCAACACTCCCTATTACCAGTGCAATACGTGGATATTCTGCCCGGGTAGTAAGACTCGGTGCAGATAACATCCTAGACACCAGCACCTGGTTCGCGGAAAAATCCTGACAGGGTGCACTTTTACAAAGTTTTCTTTTTCTAGCACCACATTTTACTATCCGTTCGGGTTATAGGCCTATATACTAATTTCACAAATGGGTTAGGGTTTAGGAAATCCTAATTTAGAGGAAATGCACCCGAATTTGCGTGGAGGAAGAGTAGAAAACCATTGAAAACCCACCCTCAGTGCACCTGACTGGGATCGAATTCCGATCTCTCTGTATTTGATAGTCTAGTCCGACACGATATTAACGCGTTAGACCAAGCGGCCACCAAAGCGGGTACAAACAAGGTGGTTTTCATTGAGTTAATACTCTCTGAAAAGACATGTGGTTGAGTTTCTTTAAAACTCAACTTTCCTCATCTTATGTCCTTAAATTAGTGTTGTGGATAGCCCGGACGAGAAACAAGACGCATATCCATAAAGTTAATTTTTTTTAGGATCGATGCTGGAAGAGCTTATTTGACATATTTACTCAGTGGTCTATATTATTTACCTAATGCATTATAGCTTAAAGGCTTTTAAAAGCAAGCCTGTTGCACTCGACACACATACGACACTATCTTTAGGTACTATCTGATTGAACTGGGATCGCCCCTTTCTAACAATTCTTCAGGCAAGTGACATTTATAACAATAGCTCATTTATAAGTGTAATAGTGTTTCTAATCAAATTAATATGGCCACAGATTTGATCAAATCTTCTTCGTTCAGTTAATAAAACAACGCTATTTCATCAACTCACGAAACTTCATACAAATATTGATCCGAACTACAGCAAAATGTTATGTGAGTTCATTCGTCTCTCCAAAGGCCAACTCTCACCTATCAAGTTACTGGTTCAAGACTGATTCAGCGAAAATGAACAGATACTGAATATGAGAACTGGTTAGTCAGTTTTACTCTTTCGAAGTCAGATATCGTTCGTTCTTCTTTTGTTTGTTCTGACTGATCATTAGAGGGAAATAAATGTATAGTTACAATTGAAACCCTGTAATTCAGTAAAAGGTGCAAGTGACCGGCGTTACCTAACTGAATTTAGCGTTTTTATTTTTATTTTTAAGGTTGAAAATTTCGACATTTCAACAGAAAACGAATCGCTACTATATTCAAAAGCACACACTGGCATTGAACAGTTATGAAATACTTGATCAATGACTCAAACCATTGTTCATCCTTCAGGCTCGTAATATCTGTTAAAGGTAGTTAAGACGTGGTGCTAAAAAATATGTAAAAATTAAATAAACAGCAAAGTTGCGCACCCTTAATTTTCCCTTAGTGCGGTATGTGAGCCAAGTCAAGACAACATCCTACCTTTCGGGGTTAACGGAGAGGTAATGTGCCAACATTTTATTGATTTATGTTATCTTAGTCACACGGGTGGTTACGTGAATTAAGGCGTCAGCCTTGTAATATATGTGCACACCCTAAGGTTTTCTTGATTACCGTACGTAATTATATCAAATCGAAGCTTTTAATTCTTCTTAATTGTTGAACTACTCTTACTGGTGTTCATGTTGTCTAAGGTGTTAGTATATACACACACACACACACACAAACACACACACACACACACACACACACACTAACCAATCAGTAAGGCTGTGACAGTCAAAATTAAATTGGAATGAAACAATACTTCTCATTATTTAGTGAGATGAGTTCAGTTAGTATATATAACATTTGTGGTTAAGTCTTGAAGAATATTAAAAATGATAAAATAGAAATCTTAAAGATGGTGGGTTAGAACTATTAGATGCTGTGTAGAGAAATAGGCGTTGTCATGTATGACTTGGTTTTTAAAGGTTTCTCACAATACAAAAGCATTCGTGCAGTCTAAGGTGTTTGATTTTATATATATGTATAGTAAATATATATATATATATATACACACACTAACACCTTAGACAACATGATCACCAGTTAGAGTAGTTCAAAAATTAAGAATAATTAAATATATATATATATATATATATATATATAAACACCTTAGACAACATGAACACCAGTTAGAGTAGTTCAAAAATTAAGAAGAATTAAATATATATACACTAACACCTTAGACAACATGAACACCAGTTAGAGTAGTTCAAAAATTAAGAAGAATTATATATAAAATCAAACACCTTAGACTGCCCGAATGCTTTTGTATTGTGAGAAACCTTTAAAAACCAAGTCATACATGACAACGCCTATTTCTCTACACAGTATCTGATAGTTCTAACCCACCATCTTTAAGATTTCTATTTTATCATTTTTAATATTCTTCAAGACTTAACCACAAATGTTATATATACTAACTGAACTCATCTCACTAAATAATGAGAAGTATTGTTTCATTCCAATTTAATTTTGACTGTCTCAGCCTTACTGATTGGTGAGAGTCGGCTATAATTAAGCCAATGTGGGAGGGGTTACTTTAAATTTAAAGACAAAACCCATTTCCATCTAAATGATGTCGTTTTGATGTTACCGATGGGTGGCGCCAACTTGAAGAGCTGATAAGAAATCAGACCATAACTGTCATATGGAAGTGTACACTACCACAAATAAAAGTGATTGATGGTTGTATTGTGCCGGAGAAACGGAAAGGGGGAAGTATCTGCTGCATAATAGCCGGAACTCTTAGAGTTTGTTGCTATTCGAGTTTTATTCTTGCGGGGCCAGCACAGGGCACACCCTCTACATATAATGAACTTCTCTGAGTCTGTTTGGGTAGAGGCACTTTACTACTGGTAGCAAACCAATTATATAACGCCCTATTGTTTCAACCCTCCGTAGTGCTTTCAAATCTTAGAATGCAGTGGTCACTAACTCTCGCTAGCCCATAATATTGACATGTGTTTTTATACTCAGCGGGGTTGTAGCAGAATTATGAACATTTTGTACTGTAGTGAAATAATATTCACTGATGCATCTAGTGAAAGTATATATGAAGGGGCAAAGTATATTTTAAATAATTCATTTACATATAAATATGAAACGTATATTATATTCTAGCTCCACCAGGCTACAAATATATCACGTCATAACTTTATACTGGCTGTAGTAATATTTATGCCTGCAAAATTTTAATGGATATCTTTTAAACAAACTAGAAAATAATAATGAAATATAAAACAGGACAAACTTGACTTGAATTTTTTTTCTTGATACTTTACAAGGGTATAGTAGTAATATCAGTAGTTCCAGCAATTGTTATCACTTATCAGTAACATTAACAATGTAACCTAAGGTAAAAGTAAGGATGGGTAGTAGTGCAATTAATGACACTCGGTGACATCAACTATTTTAGGTCCTGAGTGAACAAGATTGAGACGGTGCATATTGGCAGTATTGGTTATAACTTATCAGTTACTGGGATTATATAATCCAAAGAAACATCTCAAAAGTTACTTTTTATTTTTTATTTGAGGTATTTAACGTGAACTTTTTGAACCGACTGATTATATTAGCACACGAGAATTTCAACGAGCGAAAGCGAGAGTGCTTACCAATTTTGTTGGGAAAGGTATTTTCAAATGCCTTCTATAGTTATCTTACATACAACAATCTACATGGAACTGACGCCATTACTTACCCTCCGAAGGAAGTTGTGCTACGGATTTTTATTGATCAAGAAAAATCTGTTGACCCCGGTTGGGATTAAACCCACGAACATCGGGTCCTGATGAGAGCACTTTACCCCAAGTCCACTGAGGTCGACCCAAGAGTTATTACTTATTAAAATTTGCTAACAATTATATGGACAAGGGTTAGACAAATTATTTCCACCTCTAAAAATAATAATACCAAAGTATTAGTTTTGTCACCAATATATTTGTCACGAGGGTTTTTAATTACTTAATCTAAGGAGTATTTTATAATGAAGGTGGGTCAATCTTAATGCATTGACGCGGGAAGAGGGTTAGAGAACCACAGTGAAGTTGGGAGTAGTATTTCACCTCTAGTGCAAGATTCAAACCCTTCCCTTAAAAAGTGGTCAAATGCAATGTGAGCTAACGATTTAGAGCATTCGAACACCGCTTTGGGTTCCTTGTACGATTCCGATAAGATTTAAACATTACAAAAGCTAAAATTATTATTATTATTATTAGCGCCGCGTCTTACTACCCGTTCGGGTTATACGCACTTACGCTAATGTGTAATGGTAGGGTGATTGTGAGATGGAATGAAGGACCTACAGTTTAACGTGGAATCCGAACCACGGTGGAGGCCTGGCATGCCCCACATTCACAAGATGTCTTGTCAGAGGTGAAGGAAGGGTTTGGTAATCAGATAAATCTGTGCCGGGACCGAGGATTGAACCCCGGCCGCCAGCACAGAAGTCTGACACCTTACCCCTAGACCACCAGGTCACCTACAAAAGCTAAAATATTGATTTTTGTAACTCAATTCTAGACGTTCCCCTCGAAATAGAAAAAGCGAACAAATCCCTTAGAAGCTAAATTTTCTTTGTTCTGAAATAAAATATGCTAGCTTAAGTATTATTGTTTTTATATTTGTACGATCATGAATAAAAATGCCCTATATTTGGTATAGTGTACCTCAGAAATCAATTATAATGGACTATCACGAATTACCCGACTTTGCCCTGAGGAAATAGTTTAGGGTGAAACTAATAAATTGGTTAAAAAGGGCAAAAATTAAATCTAATACGAATTGTTTTTAAAAAGGGTGAATAAAAAGTGTAAAAAGGATTAAAAGTTATTTTAAAATAAAAATGAATTGTATTATTTTAGGGTAAAAAGGTGTAAAAAAGTGCAAAAGGGTACAAAGTAAATATAATAAATTTTTCTCCTCTTTAAATTTACTTCTTTTACTCCGTCTACCCTTTTTACCCTTTTTTGCATTATTTGCCTTGTTTAAAGCTCCAACTTAATTTTCAATGTTAACACTTTTTACTCCTTTCAACCAGTTTACCTCTTTGCCCTTTTTTTTCTCTATTTGCATTTAAGACAAAATTTGCCCTTTTTACCCTTTCACACTTAAAACAAATTTTGCAACTTTTTTGTTAGCGTTTTCCTTTTTTAATCTATTTGTCCATTCGGCACTTTTTACCCTTTTTATTTATTCACCCTTATATCCTCTTTGCACTTTTTCCCCTTTTTACCCCGTTTGCTGCTATATGCTATATTTTAGTTATCTATTTCATCTAAAAGTTTTTCTAACTATAGCGTACCCCCTCCCCCATTTATTGGATCTCTAGTTTGAAATTTCCCATTTTGAGATTCTTATATTTAGGCCTATATGGAGCAATCCCTCTATCTTTCTACCAAATTTCATCTTTCAAGCTTATCTATCCAATTTATTTTGACAATTACAATGTTCCAACCTCCGTTTCACCTCCTTTGGCGTTGAATTTCGCAAAACCCCTTGGTATCGGGTTCCTATAATCTGAAAGGAACCTCCTTGCCAAGTTTTAAGATTTCGGGTCCAGTGGTTCAGGAGATATGGTGATGGTCAGTGAGTCAGGGCTTTCGTCTATATATATATTATATAGATTGTAATTGCAGCTATTTATTGACCTATACAGTTATCGTACTTTGGTTAGTTATCTTTTTATGCCATTCCCCATGTTCCAAATATTTATTGAGCAAAGAAGAATGAGAATAATATTAATGGTTTTTAGCTGCACAATCATTGAACATTTAGCAAACATTGGGCTACAAGAATACTAATTTGGCTCGGTCAGATATTTGCCAATATTTTAAACAAATAAAAATTGAGTTTGAATATTAACTGTTTTACTATAGAAAACTTAACTATTTAACTTATAAAATCATTTTATTTTTCGTAGGTTTATTTCCATACGAGTTTCCTAGTTACTAATTATTGTCTGATGCAAGTTGAATCAGAGCAGGAAGCGAAGTTGGACACCAAAATGATAGTATTTTAATCTGAAAGACCTCTTTGCATGGAAAAGCCTTCACTGTCACTAAGCGTTGCCCATTGACCTTTAAAATATTTTACTGTCTTAAATCAGAGTAGTTTATAAAAAAAATTGGTCTTCACTTGGCGCTAAACCATGCAAGGTGCAAAGTATTTTAAATTTTCTATGCATATGATTTCAGGCGTTAATGACTCGGTATTTGTGCTAAGTGCCTGAAAAAATGTGCGTACACTACAAGCTAATCAGAATGGTTCTAGAGCACCCTTTTAATTGACAAAGCATTTGTTATTTTGAAATGGAGAGGATTATAGTGCAAGAGTAGACTAATGTTAAGCTAACCAAGAAACCGCAGCGCAGCCCAGGCCATGAGACCCGACTTTAACTCAAGCGAGGATACCCGAATAATGAAATCGTGTTTAATGCAACGAATATAACCATAATGATACGTCAGATCACTGTTACATAATACATTATTAATATAAAACTATTATTTTAACTAATTTAATTGCATTAGTGATAGCTTCAAACTAATTTTTAAAACCCACATCGGTGTTAGAATGTTCGTTCTTTCAATAGACTGAACTTCTGAGGAAAGCAAAGTTTGAGTTAGAATCCCGGCAGAATATTTTGTAAGTATTTCCTAAATGGTTTCCCAATTTTCCTCAAAGTGGATGTGGAAACATTTAATCTAGGTTCTACCTCTATCATCCCTACTTAACTATTGTAAATATGTAGGTAACCCTAACGCGTGGTAAGACGCAGTCCACAAAATAAAATGTAAGTCTTGGTGCACGAAGAGCAGCAACCTAGCTCGTTTGTGCTTCGTTTAGAATTGTTCGTTCATAGGATCTCAGTACATGAAACAAATGTGAGCAGCTTCATAAACTCCAGAAATATGAAACTAGCACGCTGCGTTGGTTTGAAACACAACAATCCCTGCGTACACGAGCTAACGTCTCGGGAGATGTGCGTGAGGAATGGGGAACTGTAGCAACCAGGAAGGAGGTATAAATCTTGTGCAGGTTTTTGTTTCATTTTAAATGGAGATAAGTGGGAGGTATGTCTTACCTAGACTGTCATCGTTTCTTACACCCAATACCACCGAGTGTGTGATAATGCTGGCTAGTGACTAATTACAATAATTAGTAATCGTCGAGAATGTAAGTAAACATCATTTAATTTAAATTGATATAGGTACTAAAAATTAATATTTAAGGTGTCGGAAAACAATCTATATTAATATATTTTTAAAATTTCATATAATAAATTGATTGTGTTCATTTCATTCAGTGAGCACCTAGATATTAATCAGTTTCTTAAAGTTTATTTAGAATTCACAGCGTACCACTTATTAATAACTTAATGAAAGTGGTTCTCAAACTGGGGTACGCGGGCACCTTCCAGGGGTTTTGTGAGCTGCTCTTAAGGGAAACTTGGCAAAATAACAAGGGACTCAGGGAAACCCTAATTGTTGGCAGTTACCATTACTCCACCCCTCTGTTTCCCGTATTTACTCTCGGCTGGAGACGAATTTCTGAGAATTTTCAACACTCTACATGACACCTTCTGCATTAGCAGTTCATCATGCCTTTCTCAACAACATATCTTTGTGAGAGTGGATTTTCATCCATGATGTACCTAAAAATAAGTACCACATTAGGCTAAATTTGGAGTTGGACCTCCGTTTAAAAGTTTCAACTGGACAACCAGACATCCTTAAAAAACTACGCCACCAATCTTGAGCTAGCTCTATCCAATCCACCTCATTACGTCCTATCCCTTCCAGGTTCATTCTAATGTTATCCTCTCATCTACATCTAGATATTCCCAATGGTCTCGTCCTATTAGGTTTGCAGTCAAAACCCTGAACAAGGTTCTAGAATCTCACATTCACCTTATATGTCCGGTCCACCGTAATCTACGAGGTTTGATTATCCTAACAATGTCTTGTGATAGGTACAGGGTAAGTAACTCATCATTATGTGGTCTCCTTCACTCCCCAGTATTCTCATCCCATTTTGGACCAAATTTCTTCCTAAGCACCTTGTTTTTGAACATCTTAAAACAAACTTCGTCTTTTAAGGTAAGATACCACGTTTCACACCCATAGAGAACCAGTAAAATAATTGTTTAGTATATTCTGAGTTTTATATTCCTTGAGAGAAAGCGAAATGTTAACTTACTGACTGATTAAATAGAATGCATTTCCCGACCTTATAATTTTCCTAATTTCTACTCTTATATCATTATTGCTAATACAGTAGGTAGCTAACATTTTACCCCTACACTGTTATTTTCACAAAGTATATTTTTGTCAGGCACTAACCTGCTTGAAATATAATCCTCTTAAATTTCCTTTCCCATTCACGCCCCTTTAAACCTTTTTATTAACCATGCGTTAAAGCCTATTAATTAAATTAAGTCCTAAAATTGTATTGTTTATTATATCAACTTTATAAGTGTTTAGTGCGTTCATTTAGTTTAACTGTATGTTAAGGTTAGTTGAAAAAATTATTCAAAAAAAAATCACATTTCAAAGTTCTTGTTTTACTTCTTTTATAAAATATTTTTTTGTTTTTTAATTTAAAAAAAGCCTCAAGAAAACTCAACCAGTGAATGTCGTTTAGTTTGAATAGTAACTCTCAAGATTATTACACACTCACAATATTTGTTACAGTTCTTGTAAATTACGTGACAGTTTATTTACTGTGAAATGGTTGCAAAATTTATAAATTATAACAGTATTGTTATAATATTGTAGTTTTGCAATTTTGGGCTATTGGTTTAAACATTGTCACCGACTTGACCTTAAATTATTCCTAAAATTTCTAAAGGTGTGAGAATACTCGAAAATTGGTTTTCGAGTCGAGATTATCAAATAGTGTTCCTCAATATTTCCTTTTGTCTAATTAAAAAAAAATATAATGGTATTAAATATATTTAAAAATAAGAACTTGTATGATTATAGCTTTTTTCACAAAACGAATTTCCCAGTAGTTGGATCGGTCGGATAGTACAGAGCTGTGACTGGCTGGATTTGGTCACGTGACCACTCCTCCTGCTCTCTGATTGGCTG
>CABFVX010006350.1:0-16921 GCA_902151425.1 Timema shepardi
ACAAAAAAACTCCACAAGCTTATTAATCAGTCTGTTGAGGAAAGTGTGGCATTTTCATTCAATAGAAAAATAGTTATGTATGAAAGAGTTATTTTTTAGAACGATCTTGTTGAATTATAAAAAGACGTGTGAAACCTTCCAATCCCATTGACATATTTTATTTATCTTGTCAATAAATATAGCCAAATACATTCAATGAATCAAGTTTAGAACTCCCAGCCAAGTACAACGATTTTGATGGAATATCAACCCACGATAGCAAGCACCCTGTACAGTGTATAAATAGAACAAGTCATTATATTCCTTCCTAGAAATAATCTACAATTCTAATATGCTCTATGTCGAATGAATGTCAGTGAATGATGTACACCCAGTTTATCCTGAAAGGTAGTACAGTCTTACCTTGCAAGATTACACTACGACTCTATCTGACGGACTGTACATAGGGTGGGAAACCCTGTCACCAATCGACACCGGTGCCAGTGGTCTATACTGCCGATGACGTGGAGATCAAGGTTCGAATCTCGGCCGGGTTTACTGAGGGTGATTTTACTAAAATTGGTTTTCCACTCTCCCTCCGTTAAAATGTTATACACCTCTTCTAACTATAGCTTTAATAATCCCTAAAATCAATAGAGTTATTAGTATAAAACGAACGGGTAGTATGACGCGGCGCTAAGGAAAAAAAAATCGTCATTTGTGTCTGAAGCGATTTTTTATCGACTAATCAAAATGTACAAGTTTTTGAATAAACTTGTTCAAAAACTTTACGTTGTCTTAAATATTCGGTTGAGAAACCTTATTTCTAAATTTTAACACGGTGTGGCGAATTTCACTTCTCATTCGCCACATCTGTGGCTAAATTGAAAAATTTGTTCTCCCACCTCTGGACTAAACCAAAACGCAAGGATCTCCAACTTTTTGTTTGTTTGTTTGTTTGGAGGAACCCTCAAAATATTTGGTGAAATATCTCAAAACCACAACAGGCTAACACATATTAGGTTAGACAAGGGCAGATTACAAAATAGACGTGTAAATCAGTAGGGTCAATATATAATAGGTTTGAATAAAATATTTCAAGATTATTTACTATCTTATTTCTATGTAGTGATTTAATGTGCTACGTAGCTTGAACTTATCTTATCAATATTTTTACTAAACCCCGTTTAACATACTTCCTGGTGACCTGGTGGTCTAGGGGTCAAGGACTTCTGTACTGGGGTCCGGGGATTAATCCTCGGTCCCGGCATCCCGGTCCCGGATCACCAAACCCTTCCTTCACCTCTGACAAGACGTGTATTGATCACATCTTGTGAAAGTGTGGAATGCCAGGCCTCCACCGTGGTTCGGATTCCACGTTAAACTGTAGGTCCTCCATTTCATCTCACAATACACCCTACCATTACACATTAGCGTAAGAGCGTATAACCCGAACGGGTAGTAAGACGCGGTGCTACTACTATTACTACTACTACCACTACTACTACGACTACTAAAACTACTACTACTACTAATAATAATAATAATAATAATAATAATAATAATAATAATAATAACATACTTCCTGCTCTCTTATCTTCATCATCTTCGGATACACGAGTTATCTTAACATAATTCCACATTGTCCTAAGATTATTGACAGACCAATAAAAATCAAGCTTTTGAAAACTCTCTCGGAATCCTGTTTGAGAATCACTGTCATAGTGGAACCGAGCAAGGTAAGCTTACTACCGTCTGATTCTCAAACCACTGTCATAGTGGAACCGAGCAAGGTAAGCTATACTACAATCTGGTTTCCATAAGGGGTCCGTCCGTTGTTTGTTAACTGGAAACTAATGTCGCCAAAATGGAGGGAATACAAATGTTACGATTGTGTTTATTTAATTGACAGCCTCTGTAGTCACTAGTTAGAGTTTCTAACTTAAGATCCTGAAGTCCCGGGCTCGATTCCAGATTTATTTGTGAATCCGTGGGTCTGAAACGGGGTCAAGCCCGGCCTCATGAGGGCAATTGAAGATACATTTGAATAAAGAAGTAGCGGTTCCGGTCTAAAAACTGATATTAACGGCTGGAGGGTTCGTTGTGCTGACCGCATGACTACTGCTATCCGCAAATGTTGACATGCTGCGGCTGCTCGATCGGTAGAACTCGCTTGAGGGCTGACATCATGGCATTTCTTTAAAGGCTGCTCTTAGATGAGTTATATAAATTTCTTTAAACAAACGAATATCAAGATTGTGTTCAAATAACTCAAATTATAATAACTGTGTTGTATGTTTGTTTTAATGTTTATAATTGATTCTAACAGATTTCTTTGTATTCTACCGGTTGTTTTTCTCGCTTTATTTTTGGTATCTTCCCTCGAAACTCCCACGGCACACCGGTTGGAACACTCTGCTCCATACAGTTGTAGAAGTGAGGTGAGCTCTCAGAGGGTCAATAGCCAGTCTGGCGGGGTGCTCACATTTCAGGCGGTTTGAATAGTCGACGGTGTTAGGTTATCCCAACAGATGGTGTTGCTGTCTGTGTGAAAGCTAGGACTACCTAGAGATGGCCGAGATATTATTACCAATCAGATGATGTTGCGCTTAGGTTAAATAAGTGACCAAACCAGTGGCGTGTCGTGGAGTGTTGCAAGGGAAGCGGACCTTTTATTGAACTGTACCTGTGATAGGTTCTCGCTCCACTTGGGGCCCTATTTGACCATGTCTCACATAGGAATGTATTCCCTTCGATACCTGACCAATAGGTGTTCTATTGAGGGGTGTTAATAACTCACAGGTACAGTTTAAATTAAGAGACGTGTAAACATAGAATTGGTGTGCGAGTTGGCATTTTTCATTAATAGTTGAGTTTGAACGAGTTCGAGTAATATCGAGCAATATTTGTACAAGAAACATTTTCTAGTTGAATTTATGTAATGGATCCATTCATAAGCCATAAGCACAAACGGTGAGCTACCGGTCTAGGGGTAAGGTGTCAGACTTCTGTGCTGGCGGCCGGGGTTCAATCCCCGGTCCCGGCATGAATTTATCTAATTACCAAACCCTTCCTTCACCTCTGACAAGACATCTTGTGAATGTGGGGAATGCCAGTTCTCCACCGTGGTTCGGATTCCACGTTAAACTGTAGGTCCTCCATTTCATCTCACAATCACCCTACCATTACACATTAGCGTAAATGCGTACAACCCGAACGGGTAGTAAGACGCGGTGCTAATAATAATAATAATAATAATAATAATAATAATAATAATAACAGAAGCACAAACATCACTGTTTTACAACAACTCTTTCTTTTTTGTGGAAAAGCTTATAATTACACAAATTTGAATTTGTAAATATTGTACAGTTTGAAGGGGAAAAAAATCTGACTAAAGGAAATATTGATTTGACTCTTATTTACTATGAATTTATGTCTCAAAATTGAATAAAATTAACTTAAATAAGTATTTTATAGAAAAATATCGAGAATTTCTACTACTAAAATTTTTATAAAGTTTTGTAAAAAAATTATTCCTAGTCGAATTCAAGCAGCTGCTAAAACTCAACTCAAACATGAATTTGCGAGTACTAGCACACCCCTGAAACATAGTTCCCTGATCTTTGTGGATCGAATGGTGTCGTTCAATAGAGGGGTCACTACAAATTATTTTGTCATTTGTATTTTCCTCGTCCCCTGTCTCTTCTCCCACTGCCGGACAGATACACCAAGTAACTTTATAAAGCCCAATTGGTGTATGGCATTTAGAAATTTCTTATTGACTATTCTAGCGCCTTAAGGAGGTAAGTGCTGAGAAGCTTTGTTCACAAAAACAAGTTGGGGTTTCCGGGGCTTAGACCCTCCTTGCACCCCGTGCCCACCACTTGATATTATTGGCGAAGCTTTACTTTTATTTAAATTAATACAACATATATTTTTCGATCGCTATATAATATTTAATCTCACACTGTGATAGCCTGATGTTTCTACTACTTGGTTCCAAAGATAAGCTGGACACACAACGAGGCCCTCAATTTACAATATTATATTTATGTCATCATAAGGTATAGTAAAACTCTATTATAATAACCAAAGTTGTATTTATTGTTACTAGATGATAACAGAAATAAAAAAACAGCATTTTTGTATGCACAGTTCGGGAAAACATTAGCAAAAAATACAACATGATATTTGGATAACATATTCCTACATTTCCTTTCGATATAATTACCTCCTAATGCCATCGATACTTTTCTTTCAATATATCATTAACATGGCCCGGATTGTGATGACCTAAAATTATCAAAAGATTGCCTTAGAAAATAAATAAGAATTCTATTAATGACTTCAAATTTGCAAAAAAATACACGACCTAAATTTATTAACAAAAACTAATAGTAAATACACAAGGTTAAATCAAACAAGCACTTTACAAATGATGGCTACAAAGTAAAAAAGAGGAAAAGTCCAATTTTGACTCTAATTGAATTAGTGCTGCCATCTGTTTGACAGTTATTGAGTTAGTGCTGCCATCTGTTAGACAATCATTGAGCTAGGGCTCCCATCTGTTAGACAATCATTGAGCTAGGGCTGCCATCTGTTTGACAATCTTTGAGCTAGTGCTGTCATCTGTTAGACAATCATTGAGCTAGGGCTACCATCTGTTAGACAATCATTGAGCTAGGGCTACCATCTGTTAGACAATTATTGAGCTAGTGCTATCATCTGTTAGACAATCATTGAGCTAGGGCTACCATCTGTTAGACAATCATTGAGCTAGGGCTACCATCTGTTAGACAATCATTGAGCTAGTGCTATCATCTGTTAGACAATCATTGAGCTAGGGCTACCATCTGTTAGACAATCATTGAGCTAGGGCTACCATCTGTTAGACAATCATAGAGCTAGTGCTGTCATCTGTTAGACAATCATTGAGCTAGGGCTGCCATCTGTTTGACAATCTTTGAGCTAGTGCTGTCATCTGTTAGACAATCATTGAGCTAGGGCTACCATCTGTTAGACAATCATTGAGCTAGGGCTAACATCTGTTAGACAATTATTGAGCTAGTGCTATCATCTGTTAGACAATCATTGAGCTAGGGCTACCATCTGTTAGACAATCATTTAGCTAGGGCTACCATCTGTTAGACAATCATTTGAGCTAGTGCTGTCATCTGTTAGACAATCAGGAGACCCTTCTAATGCACTTCACACTGTAACGAGTCACTTTGTAACAGTTCATTCAAGTGGTATAACAGCAATAAAACTCACCCTCCAACCCGTTTGGACTCCTACTTCAACACGTCTGGCCATGACCCCCTGCCTCTAACACTCTGTCTCGCTGACTGAAAGTGCAGAAGCCCCGTGGCTTATTTGTTGCTGACTGGCAGCTCACATCTGACAGTCAACATTTAAGTATACACCTAAATTTTGACTCTCAAAAGTGACAGCTGGTAAACACATGTTTTTGCAGATCATATGGTTTGGCGTAGGGATACATAATTTGGTCTGGTAACTTTTCAAAGCCGTCAGCTGTGAGCTGTCAGTCAGCGCCAAAGAAGCCATGGGGCTACTGTAGTGATGGGCACAATCTAGTAAAAATAATCGAGTAACTCGATTGTGTTGTGTAATCGGGAGTATTCGATTCTTCCGGGATTACTCGATTCTTATAATTACTCGATTGTGTCCATCACTAACTGAAAGGAGACGTGTACCTGACTCAAAGCAAGCTAAAGAGGCCTCGCCCAAGAAAAGCAAATGAAGACGGCTCCACGCCTCCGCCTGGCCTGTTCGAGCGCAGTCGTCAAGTTTTCAGGAAGCTTCTACGCGCTTCTACGAGATTCTACGCGATTCCAGGTCTCATCCCTTCCCCTCCCTTCTCCCTCTTTGTCGCCCCTACTCTCCATGGACACGTGGTCTTGTGAACTCACTATAAATGGCGGTGGTTTGTAAATATCGTCACTCAGTGTATCATAGGCTTAGCTCAAGGGGAGAGCTGCAATTTAAGCTAAGGCTTAACCTTAATTCTTTCAAATTATGTTAAACTATGGGGATCTTTTCAAAATTATTATTTTTGGACTTATTAATTTAAATTTCGATAACTTTTTTTTTTGTATCAGCGTGGTTAATTTGTAACCACGTATCTATTAGTATTTTACCCATTTGGGGGACTATACCTTTCTCCCATGCAAAATAACTTTTGTTTCGCCGCTTGGCGGCTCGCGCTTAATTGCGCTCTTGCCGTCTGTCTGATTAGCAGTTGATGTAACTTACTGAATATTTTGAGTATGTTTAACTTTGATAGCTTAAATTTACATATTGTTATGTGGGAACCAAGCACCTTAACGTTCAGATATGTGTTTATAACTTAAACCGTTTCAAATTTACGTTATGCTGTGGTGATAAACCAAATTGTTATTGTGTGGGTAAATAATACGCCGAGAATTTATCATGTGGAGATAGATGACTTTAACATTAAGTAATATGCTTATAATCTTAATTGTTTTTGAATTACAATTTGATGGTACGAGGATAAAGCTCCTAAACCATTAGCGTAGTGCTTTGTAATATTAATAGCTTTGAATTACATTAAACTTCTATGGGAAAGAAGAACACTTTAATTATTGAGATATATGCTTTATTACTTAATTTTTTTTTTAAATTAATTTTTATGCTGAGCGCTTATAAATTTAGTAATGTACTATTAAACTTTGATGCATTTGAACACGTCGTAGTACGTATTATTATTAGTGCAAAAGTGTAGGGTGCTTAGTAAAAGGTTTTGACATTGCGTCCTTGGGAACTTCAATTATTGGACAGTCCAAATATCGTTGCCGTGAGACAGCGGATTTCTTACATTTTGAAAGATAATACTGTTTCTTTAAAACATCTTCCTTCACCTCTGACAAGACATCTTGTGAGTGTGGGGAATGCCAGGCCTCCGCCGTGGTTCGGATTCCACGTTAAACTGTAGGTCCTCCATTTCATCTCACAATCACCCTACCATTACACATTAGCGTAAGTGCGTATAACCCGAACGGGTAGTAAGACGCGGTTATAATAATAATAAAAATAATTTAAAACATCATGATAGTACAAATAATTGTCACCAGGAGACTAAATATTTTAAATTGAGGTTAATCCTTATTCCGACTTTTGAGTAACATCTTGTTGATCATTATCCTTGATGGTAATTATGATTGTCCCTTCTGGAAGCCGTAAGATGGCGGATCTCTAATCAATATATATACATTTATGAATTATTATTGTTTTTTTTATGTTTAATTCTTTGTTTCTCAATAAAAAAAAATATTATTGTTCTCTTGTGACTCCTTAACTATCATTTCTACAACACTATGGTTAAAAAATATGTATCTGTTATGTTTAAATTAATATAAAAAGTATTTGCTGACTTACCTATAGAATATACATTTCTACAACTTGGGATTATCAACAAAGTTTATGTATTGTACCTATGAGCATTGAATGTGATAAAAAAAAATACAAGTCATCAAAATGTTGAACCTGCACATCAATAACCCTTGACAGCTCTTGAAAGCGGTATGAGAGAGAGAGAAAGGGGTGGGGAGCGGGGGCAGAGGGGGTCACTTGTTTGGAACTTTATCACCTTTTCGCTTGGTTTTAGGGGTTAGTTCTGTCCTCTCTCGAGTGATTGCGGGCTGCTAAGGGAAGTTTAGATGCGCACGCACTTTCTAGTGGACGCTCTTCCTTTTGAAGAAGGAAAAACTTTAGGGAATAAATTCATTTGGTTACAATATGTTATAGTATTATTAAAATATTATTATAAATGAATAATACAATATATTCATAAATTAGGTTTGTAAAAACCAGTCAAATTTGTAGGGTGAGATATACAAAAATATAATTAAAATAAGTAAGAATCAATTAGCCAAAGCTATTATTTATGATTTTTAATGAGGAATGCTCCATCTAGATATCAATATTCTGAAAATTAAATAAATGACACCTGGACAGGGGAACGGGTTCGATTCCCGTGTCCAGGTGTCATTTTTCAATTTTCAGAATAGAATAAGAAATACAAATGAGATATTAAAAAAAATTAAGTTACTCTGTTTTATTTATTATTATTTAGAACATGTTTAAAAATTTAATAAAATATATAATAGGCCTAGCATTGGTGGGATAATAAAATCACAATCATAACTAAAAATATACAATTACACTATTAAGTTAAATTATGAAGTTACAAAAATAAAATTTGTATTATAAACTTTCTTTAGCTTGAAATAATCCCTTGTTACTTGGGCTTAGTTTAATATTATTCCACTATAAAGCCACATGGCTGACTATTCCACATTATCATTACCGCTCCTTTCCTGGCGTTTGGGAGGAATTCATTTCTAAGCTGGGGACACCATTAAGGGGGCGTTCCATTATCCCCAGATGATAGGATGATACGTGAGACTAATGAAGGTGGAAAGCAGAGGAGACCTACAGTTTAACGTGGGCTCCGAACCACGGTGGAGGCATGGCATTCCAAATATTCACAAAACGTGAAAGTACACACTCTACCAGAGATGAAGGAAGGGGTTGGTAATCAAATAAATACGTGCCGGGATCGGAGCTTGAACTCAGGACCCCTGACACAGAATTCCGACCCCTTACGCCTGGACTACCAGGTCCCCTAATTTTCAAATTAAAATGGGTAGAATACACCTTTTTTATGAATCTGAATCTTAAATTAAAATCTTCATTTTTACCTTCGAATATCAAATTCGAATCTGAATCTTGTAAATATTATAAACATAAGAGAAGATAATTGAATAAATTTAAAACTCGTTAAACTTGTGTTCGTAAGCCTTAGACTAAGATTAGCAACCGATTTACTTACTAGGTGACCTGGTGGTCTAGGGGTAAGGTGTCAGACTTCTATGCTGGAGGTCCGGGGTTGAATCCTAGGTCGCGGCACAGATTTATCTGATTGCCAAACCCTTCCTTCACCTCTGACAAGACATCTTGTGAATGTGTGGAATGTCAGGCCTCCACCGTGGTTCGGATCCCAAGTTAAACTGTAGGTCCTCCATTTCATCTCACAATCACCCTACCATTACACATTAGCGTAAGTGCGTACAACCCGAACGGGTAGTAAGACGTGGTAATAATAATAATAATAATAATAATAGATTTCCTTACAAGTTTGTTTTAAAGTCAGCGTTTCTTGCAACGATTTCCTTACAAGGAAAAGGCTAAATCCTCCGAGTAACCTAAAAGCTGTATTGTAGCGCGTCAAGTCTTCTCCACTCTCTAAGTCTAGATTAAAAAGCAACGTGTGAAATACAAATCTCAACCAATGAGAGAATATTATGACAAGATACATCCAGCCCGTACCCTGACACACGTATCTGTCAAACATGCCTCAATTAGCTTGACAAATGTGTTGGGTGTCCCAATAATATTAACTATAATATAACTGTTAAGAAAATATTTCATGCTTTATGATGAGCTATAAATATGTAATTTTCTGAATTTTTTTTAAATATCAAAATAAAAGTGTTTTTTTTTCCATATATTATTAAACCATGTTTACTACATAATACAGTATTTATTTGTTTGTTTCTGTCTAATTTGATTTCGAAAGAAAATTTCAACTCAAAATCCAAAAAGAAATTTTTCTTGAAACACAAAAATAGATTTTTCAGTTCTAATGTTGTGCCAACGGCCATTGGAAAACAATTTTTTTCCCCCCCGATTTGATTACATTTTAAACATTTATAGGGTATAAACATACTGGGTTACATAGATAAGCAATTACAAATAATAACAATATAAAGTTTGGGAATATATCTTGTTAAAAAAGAACGCGTATTCTTCTACAGAATAAATGATTTGACAAGAAACATTAGTAATTGTAACCCGCCTCGGTGGCGTAGTTGGCTAACGCGCTTGTGTTGAGCTCGACTGCTGAGGACGGGGAGATCGAGGTTCTAATCTCGGTCGGGTGAACTGGGGGTGGTTTTTCCTAAATGGTTTTACCACTCTCCCTCCACACAAATGTGGCTTCACTTCCTCTAAATTCAACCTTCCCAATTCCTAATCCATTATAGAAATTAGTACTTAAAGCGTATAACCCGAACGGGTAGTAAGACGCGGTGCTAAATATTATTGTTATTATTAGTAGTAGTAGTAGTAGTAGTAATTGTAGAAAATCCATTTGACCCTGTTCTTTGCACGGCCGAGCACATCGAAACTACATCAAATTAGGACGTTCAAAAGAGGCAACCAACATTTTAAAAGTTATTTCTTGTACAATTTTGAACTAGCTACAGCCCAAGGCAGTCATTGTAATTAATAAATTAAGATAAATTAACTAATTTTTCGGTTTCATGGGGGTCATGCAAGAAATCTAGACGCCAATCAATAAATTGATCTCGAATTTTTCGACGATCACAATACTTCACTCTCCGAAGGGTCCTGGCTGGGATTTGAGCTCGGACCTATCCAGATTTGAGTCCGAGCACGCTAGCGCTTATCCCACTACCTCCCCCCCCCTCTTGATTAAGTCAAGATAAATCAAGAGCAGCCGCAATAGTTTGTTCTCTGGCGGTCGGCGATGTTAACAGTTTAAAAACCACCCTTAATCTCATGACTAGCTTTTGGATTCAATTAAAATGCTAATCAGTGGTGGTTGGTGGTGGGGGGTGGAGGGTTGGTAGCGGAGAGGGGGTGAGTTCCATTATTGAATAAAGGGGTGGGGGGTGGGGAAGTTGCTTTCCAGAAATGTTGTTCATTTAACGAAAATAATAATGAACTTGGCGAGTAGATTAAAATTCAAGGCCAGTTCCCACGCTGTGTTGTTTATAACGTTAGTCTGTGTCCGCTGGTTTATTCATACCGTAGCCATTTTTTTTTAAATTAGTAGGGATGGAAGTAAATATTTCATTTTTAACCCTTGGCTATAGGCAAATAGGGTGGCATAAATTAATCATGGGATGGAAATGTGTGTGTGTGTGTGTGTGTGTGTGTGTGGATGAGCAGGGGCGAGCGGGGGTAGTCGTAGCTCATCTCGTTGGGCTAACTGACTCGAGGTGCTGGTGTTCGAATCCCAGTATGAGGTATTGGGAGGTAGAATTAATATATATATATATTTTTTTTGCAGCGCATCGTACTATCCTTTTAGGTTGTACGCATGTGCACCAATTACGATAGTGTGTAAGGGATGAGGAAGATTTAATTTAGAGAAATTGTGCCTGCATTTGTGTGAAAGGAGAGTGGAAAAACCACCTAGGACTAAAAAAAACACATTACACCTGACCGGGACTCAAACCTCGATATTTTCATCATTGGCGTAGCAGCCTAACAATGTTGGGGGAGAAGGCGTGTGTGGTATGATCTGAGCTTGAAGCCACTCCCCACCCAACCTTTACCAACACCCCCTCTTCCACATATCCATCGTGTCAAATTTCATGGCGATAGGGGGTGAGAGGGGGGTGAAAATGGGAGTTAGGATCCTAGCGACAGTACACACATGCAAACTAGTTTGGGAGTGGGGGAAGGAGGGATTAATTAATTCACGTGTCGTGGGAAACATAACGGAAAACAGTCGGATCATCCCCCTTCACCATCACACAAAAAAACAAAACTTTTTTTTTTAGACATTTAATCGATTTAGCGTACATCATCAAGCGTGGTAAATTAACACAGCGTGCCTCCGGAAACTTGTCAAACATGACGACGTTTGTCTTACCTCAAGTATGAGGTTATTTTATAATTATACTCAAAAACATGTTTTAATTATTAGTAATTTGATTGAGACGTCTACAAATATTGTTGACACTAAGAACCAATGACGAGATAAATTTATTATTATCAACACCGCGTCTTACTACCCGTTCGGGTTATACGCACTTACGCTAATGTGTAATGGTAGGGTGATTGTGAGATGAAGTTGTTAGAAGGTGTTTCATATCACGATGATACACCACAGACTCGAGTAGTTGCTGAATTTCAACGCACCTTTGTTAAAAAGAAACATAATCACTCGCACCAGGAAGAGTTGCAAAATAATTCACACTCTCACACTCATTTATTACACTAGTAGTGTTGTGTTCGTGTGAACTCATTTAGTACACTAGTGTTGTGTTCGTGTGAACTCATTTAGTACACTAGTAGTGTTGTGTTCGTGTGAACTCATTTAGTACACTAGTGTTGTATTCGTGTGAACTCATTTAGTACACTAGTGTTGTATTCGTGTGAACTCATTTAGTACACTAGTGTTGTGTTCGTGTGAACTCATTTAGTACACTAGTGTTGTGTTCGTGTGAACTCATTTAGTACACTAGTGTTGTGTTCGTGTGAACTCATTTAGTACACTAGTGTTGTGTTCGTGTGAACTCATTTAGTACACTAGTGCTGTGTTCGTGCGAACTCATTTAGTACACTAGTGTTGTGTTCGTGTGCGTGTGAACTCATTTAGTACAATAGTGTTGTGTTCGTGTGCGTGTGAACTTATTCAGTACAATAGTAGTGTTGTTTTTGTGTGCGTGTGAACTCATTCAGTACAATAGTAGTGTTGTTTTTGTGTGCGTGTGAACTCATTTAGTACACTAGTGTTGTGTTCGTGTGCGTGTGAGAAGTATTTGGAGCGCACTTTATGAACCGATTGATTATATGAGCACACGGCTTAGAAGCTAACTTAAATATATATAACAGACCCAACAACCAGCCCCCTCTGTCATTAATCCATCACTATGAAAGGGTAAACCCACATTCTACCAGTGATACATTTTTCTAGCCATGCCGGGAATCGAACTCGGGACTCTTAGCTCAGTAAACAGACGCGCTACCGACTGATATAAGGTGTCGGACTGGTTACATTAGTAACAAGCAGGGCTAGGTGAGCGCATGCGTGTCTGAATATGATGGCTGGGGATCGAACCCCGGCCGGATGCATGGAGGGGGGAAGAGAGGGTCGTGGTTTTAGAGAACGGCTTTCCGTTTTAGCTTCAGGCCGTCCTTGAAATTCAATCTTCTCATCCTTTATCACTAGATTAATCCGTTTAAGCTTGTTAAGCCCCCCTCCCCCTCCTACAAACCTTCTAGCTTTTTTCTTGACTTTAACACCTAACAATGTGCTAAACTAGTTCGCAAGACTCACTGGTTCTCACAGCTAATTTATTTGTGGGACGCCGGCCAATTCCTCACTTTACTCAATAATGTCGGGAGATTTGACCTTGAACCTCGGGCGCTCTGGGTGAAATAGGAGAGGATTCCTAGGCTGGGAGATCTGTACCTGGGCCACCTTGGTACGATGTGGAATGAATACTACCTAGGCCAGCTTGAACAAGATATTAACTGGTCGTGTTGAGCTCGACTGCTGAGGACGAGGAGATCGAGGCTCGAATCTCGGTCGGGTGAATTGGTGAGCGGGTTTTTCCATGAATGGTTTTCCACTATCCCTCCACGCAAATGCGGGTTCACTTCCTCTGATTTAACCTTCCCAATTCCTAATCCATCATGCATAATTAGTACTTAAGCGTATAACCCGAACGGGTAGTAAGACGCGGTGCTAAATAATGATAAGATATTACGCTTATGTGGGGATGTAGCGGACGCGAGAAAAGGCCGGTGTGTTTTTGAAATTTTTATATAAAAATAATTTTTTTTTCGCCCAAAAGAAATCAAAATATTTCTCCAGTAGAAACATATTGTTTAATATTCTTCCCGTGTTGATATCAACAGTTGTTGAATATTTATCAAGGGTGTCCTGAAATTTGATGACAGCTTTGTCTCATCATTTAAAAAAACTATTTCATCTAATGTCGCTATACTCATGACAGATATTCAACAACTGTCGATATCATGTGTATAAAATTAAACTTTGTTCACTACTGGAGAAATATTCGATTGATTTATTTTGGCCACTCAAAGGTTTTGCCATAAAAAACGGCCAAAACGCTGGTATTTTCTCGCGTACCCACTTTATGTGTATGAATGTTCGTACGTTTATAATGCATAGTTGTTTAAATATATAGGCAGTGAAATCAGGAGTCAGTGATGATTTAATAAACAGAAACAGTCAAATAAACGAACAGTGCGATATAACAAACAGTTCAAACTACAATGGAGTAGAGGAATGCCAGGCCTCCACCATGGTTCGGATCCCACGTCAAACTGTAGGTCCTCCATTTCATCTCACAATCACCCTACCGTTACACAATAGCGTAAGTGCGTATAATCCGAACCTGTTCTGTATGTTAAATAGTTGTAGTTCAAATTTGATTTGTAAACGATAGTTTCAGTGTGAGTTGAAAATAATATATTTTTACTTAATGAATTTACTAGTGAAATTTATTTAAAATAAGTGTAAAAAACAAGACTAGATCAGTTCAGCAATTTCCCATCATCATCTTCAAAATGGGAGACGCTTAGGTTAAAATCCATCGTGGAGGTCATATTTTTTTAAAATCCTATTTAATTCTTAATTTAGGGTAGATCGAGGGTATCATAAGTTCAACTGAAATAGTTAGATATGATTTCAGAAAAGCTTACTTTCTGAGTGTGAATGGATGTGGAAAAATTAGTTAGAAGAAAGTATGTTCGAAAAAGCGTAAAGATATGGTTAAATTACATAAAAGACCAACGCTTTAGTAGATTGTAGATATATTAATATTTACTTCAGCGGAAGACGTAAAAATAGTTGAAAGCACACAAGAATGAGTTTTCCATTATTTAGTTCTTATTTTTGAAGCTTAAACTGCTTATTCGTTTTTTTATTGATCTTACTTTAAAAAAACATACATCACTAAAAAGGGTATTTTTTCTGCAATTCCCCTAATTGCATTCTGGGTCTTCTTCCCCCAAAAGCTGATCCAATCAGACAGCTAAATAAAATAATTATCAGACTATAAATTTTGGACTTAAGAATTCCGAAAATAGTAAATAATTCTTAGTATTTTAATAAATACAAGATACAATTAATTTTAATCATAGTTAGAGAGAGATAATCAAAATAAACAAATAAATAAAATGTCAACTAATAATAGTAATAATAATAATAATAATAATAATGGCGTGTCTGGGCTGTATGATCGTAGCCCAGTTGTGGAAAGATTAACTTGTAATAGTGTATCGTTAACCAGGAGACGCCCGCCCGAATGGACTAATAGTACATCCTTTCCGTGGAGGCTCTTTCCATGTCCCGATGAGACGAGGTGACGGTGATGATGGTAGTGAATATGACGGGGTGAAGCCAATGAAGATCTTAACCTAATTTAAGCCTAACTAACCATACCTTGGTAGCCATGGGAACTATTTTTCTTTCGAGAGTTGTCCCCTGGTACAAGCCGGGAATCAAACCCAGGAACTTTAGGTCAGAAGCCAGGGCCTCTGACCGCTATGACACGAGGTCAGTATTATTATAAGTGAAGGAAGAATGTTAGCCGCTTTCGGAGACCATTAATGATTTGTTGTTATAAGCTGATACCAACCCCTTAAGTCGGCTTTCAACTGTTAACGTAACAAAGTAAAAACGAGGATTAGGAAATAGCAGGAGCATCGTTATGTGACATTACGTCTAGAAGCTGTGTGTGTGTGTGTGTGTGTGTGTGTGTGTGGATAGGGGCGTACACATCTTCAAGGTATAAGTTGCGTAGAAAATAATAATAATAATAATTTATGTCATGGGCATTGCATACTTTGAGGGGGGGGGGGACCTTTTCAATAAAGATAAAAAGTTCTAGTGAAGTTCTAGAACGGCCTTGAAGGAACGGATTTTATTGCTTAATTTATGTGGAAAATTGAAACTAAATGCATCCACTGAAGAAATATTTTATTTATTGCGTCCGATTTTATTTTTTTGTCATAAAAACTGAAAAATCTACTGGTTTCGACTCATGTTTATTCCCACCTTGAATTTTTTTTTAAATATACCACTTTATTTACAGTATAATACAAAAAACCTCCCCGCCATTGTTTTAAAAAGTGTGCTATAAAGAAAGTATCAATTGTTTAAATTGGGGTTAGTAGCAAATAGCTGTCAATTAAACGCTAACTTTTTTTTTACCATGTCCTACTCCTTTTTAATTTTACGAAAATATATCAATTACGTTAATAGGGGAGGGATGAGGACGGTATAGTTAAGATTAAATGTACCCATATTTGAGTGGAGTAAGAGTGGGAAACTAATTTTTTTTTAAAAACACCCTCAGTATACTCGGCTGGGATTCGAAGCCCCAAACTCCCCTATCCCTGGTAAACCAAACTTTGCCTTGAACTACGAGTTAAGAATGACCCTGGACACGGGAGGACTCCTGGATAGCTCAGTGATTAAAATAGGGGCCTATTGGCTTACCAAACCAAAGGTCCTGGGTTCAATTTCCGGTGTTATTTTTAACTTTAAAAAAATATGATATTTAAATGCGTCTATAACAATAACTAACAAATATTATAATTTGGCTATCTTATCAATCAGTTTAAATTATTATTATTATTATCATCATCATCACCGCGTCTTACTACCCGTCTGGGTTACACGCACTTACGCTGACGTGTAATGGTAGGGTGATTGTGAGATGAAATGGAGCACCTACAGTTTGACGTGGGGATCCGAACCACGGTGGAGGCCTGGGCATTCCCACGTGATCAACGGTGGGGGTGACAAACCTATATTTTAGAATGAGAGCATTTGAGGGCTAGGGGCAGGGAAAAACATTCAATCTTCTGATAAAAAAAATAACAAAAAAACAGCTCTATTCCGAGTTATTACTAGAAATAATAACTCCCACTCTAACATCAAAACAACTAGAAAAACTATATATATACGATGAAACTAAGCGCTGCCAGAAATGATAGCAGGGGGTTGTTACGTCTTCCCACCTCTTTTAGTCTTCCCCCCTTTCCCTTCTCCCCTAGAGACATCAAATACACAACCGACCTTTTCTGTAATCTCCCCCCCCCCCCC
>CABFVX010006350.1:27225-40955 GCA_902151425.1 Timema shepardi
CCCCCCCCCCTTCCCCCTGCAAAACTGTATTCTGTACCATGAAAGATTGCTTCTAAAACGGGTCATAAACTTTGGTAGGGAAAAATCTACGGTACTAAAAAGACGAGGGCTGATATTTATAGTTTATCTCTGGCTTTATTTTATTTTTTTCTAACCTTTTAAAATTAATGTTTGGATTAACTCTGTGTTTTTTGTATGCGTGTGTGTGTGTGTGTGTGTGTGTCTTCCAGTGAAAAGTTTTAATAGCTTCTTGTAATAATACTTAATCTCACCTAGAGGTAAATGGCTCTGATCAACTTTCGTGGGAGTCTTAACCGTTTCATTTTATTTGGAAAACTCCTCTTCTTTCGGCGGAGCTATAAGTGCGGCCATTTTGACTGCAGTGGAAGCTATAAGGTTTATTTATTCCCCAATCAGACTACGTTGTACGTTATCAGGAAATAAATAAATTTAAAGTTATATTAAAGTTTCATTAGTCAAAAGTTAATAATATACTATTTGTCATATTTTGTGATTTCTTTTTTTAAAAAAATCCTAGAAACAGCCTTTTCAAGGATATCAGCGTCATGTTAAGCATATAAGTTCATATACATATCAAGCAATGAAGGAGATTCATGAACTATTTCAATCCAACTAATAGAATTATATTTTCAAGGATAGTTCAAGATATGAAATTAATATTAAAGTGGCACAATGGATCAAAAATGACGAAAATGCGAATTGTTATATAATGTTATTTTACCTTTTATGAGTATGTAAAAGCACGGTTTGGATAAATAAAACCCAGTCCTGGTTTTAAAACAGGTCTCCCAAGTCGGAATCCAGCATACTACCCGTGGGATTTGTCCTATTTGTTGTATTTTACATATATATGACGTTTATTGTGGTGAAGTTTGCATGTATATTGACAAGTCATAAGATACCATACCAGTTCCGTGGTGGGAAACGTCATTTGTTCACGCTGATAACGTCGCATAAAAGCAAAATATATTAAAAAACAACAACTAAGAAATAGGTCATCAGTTAACATTGTAACGTGGGTATAGTTTATCAGAGATGGTTTAAAATGTTTGGTTTTTTTTGTATGAGGTGGGGGAGGGACGGAACATTGGGGAGACACGTGGCAGTGGACTTTTTAGACAGGTATTTTCCAGTGGCGTATCCTCTGGGGGGCCCACTTTAAATTATTAGTTTAAAAATCGATATTTGTTAGTTTTACCACAATTTTGAGTTTTAATTAAACCTTATCCCAAAGGCTCTTGCCTACCATCTTATGAACTCTAGGAATAGCTACTTGGAAAGAGTAAGTCAAGCCAGAGGGGGCCCTAACTACCTATGGGGGTCACAGAACACCCCCTTCCTCCTCACAATCAAATATTGAGCGAAGAACGGGTTGTTTTTACAGCTTAGGGCCTTCTATAAGCAAACAGCAAGCAAAACATCGTATGTCAACTATTGAAAAAAGATTTAAGATGATTATTATTATTATTATTATTAACTAAGATAACTTAGCTTAGTTAATACTAATAATAATAATAATAATAATAATAATAATAATAATAATAATAATAATAATAATAATCTTAAATCTTTATCCAATAGTTGACATACGATGCTTTGCTTGCATATAATATTTTTTTTTTAATATTTCATACAGAATCAAATATTTTGTTGATATAACAATTGGAGATTAAGGGTCTTCGGGGCCCCGAATCCCCTCCGAAACACGCCACTGGTATTTTCTTGAGCCAGCGCTACCTCCCATCCTATCTGAACTAATTTCAAAAATAGGATGAACAGTGAACACAATGGACGTGCGAATTTGTGTCGAATATTTGGTAGTTTTTACTTTTCTGAATATTACGTAATATTCGCATAGTTATTTTGATAACAGTTTCTATAATGAATTAGGTTTGATTAATAAACCAAGTAACGCTGTTTAGAGGGTGAAGAGGGTGAAGAGGGAGCTATGATGTTTACATGATGTTACATGGGCGGGGAAGGACGGGGTACAAGACAGTGTTACGTAACACGTATCTTTAACTTATAATGAAATTATAAAAAAGAAGATATATATACATATAATTTTTTAGTGCCACGTCTTACTACCTGTTAGGTTATACACTAATGAGCTTGGGATGAGTAAGGTTTTATTTTAATAAAGTGTACCTAAATTTGCATATAATTAGAGTGGAAACCCGTTTGGGGAAAAAACACCCGACCAGCATTCGAACCCCGATCTCCCTGCCATCAAAAATCTAGTCCAACACGAGAATGAAGCCTTAGATAAGAGGTCGGCAATCTTATTTGGGAAAAGGGCCATATTTTTGCATTTTAGAAAATTTGTGACACTCAATGAGCCACTCATACATTTTACTTATATGATTGATATGTGTTGTTATTATTATAATTATTATTATTATTAATTTTAACACCGCGTCTTACTATCCGTTACAAAAATCACTGTTTAAAAATTGGTGATTGAAGTTTGTTTCCCAGCTTTGCTATTATTCCTTGCGGTGAAGTCACTCTAATAGCTGTTATATAGCTTTCGGGGTGACCTGGCGGTCTAGGGGTAAGGTGTCAGACTTCTATGCTGGCGGCCGGGGTTCAATCCTCGGTCCCGGCAAAGATTTAAATTACACATTAGCGTAAGTGCGTATAACCCGAACGGGTAGTAAGACGCGGTGCTAATAATAATAATAATAATAATAATATATCTATCGGATAAAACTGAAGGTCGGATAGTTAAGACGCTACTGTGTGTTCGTGTGTGTGTGTGTATGTTGAGGCTTCACTGATAAAGAAAATCCGTTGACCTCGGTTGGGTTTGAATCCACGAACATTGGGTCCTGAGGTGAGAAATTTACCCCTATTATCACCGAGGTCGACTTCAGAAAGGACTTGATTTTTTTTTATTCCTGAAGCAACTATTTTTTCCCCATTTAACGTTATTCCTTTCCCCCCCCTCTAAAATACACTTAAAGGACATATCTAGAGCCAGTCTTTCTTTTTATCTCCACCCCCAACACCCACCCCATTTTAGGGATTAAATCTTAATAATAATAATAATAATAATAATATTTAGCACCGCGTCTTACTACCCGTTCGGGTTATACGCTTAAAGTACTAATTACGCCAATGGATTAAGAATTGGGAAGGTTGAATTAGAGGAAGTGAACCCGCATTTGCGTGGAGGGAGAGTGGAAAACCATTTAGGAAAAACCACCCCCAGTTCACTCGACCGAGATTCGAACCTCGATCTCCCCGTCCTCAGCAGTAGAGCTCAACACGACAAGCGCGTCAGCCAACTACGTCACTAGTGACTACGTGACTAGTAGTGAAAGAGTCTTAAAAAAAAGTATCGTCATAAATAGTCTCATAAAACCTCCCTCTTCCTCCAAACTTAAGTCAAACCAAAATCTACTCTCGGGGGTTACGTTAAAATCAGTTGACTCTGACCCGCCCTTCTTTCAGCAATTATTGTAAACTTCTTCTGTCACGTGAGATAAGTGTTTTGTCACTGTCCTCTATCGTAGCTTTGACACAAAAGAGCGTAATTTTAAATATTTTAAAAAAAAGTCTCTTTTGGACCCTAAGGTTGTGCCAAAACAAGTATTTATTTATATTACTCCTCCCTATTTTTTACGACTTTTTTTCCTGGTAAAAAATACAAGCTACGTAACTCGCGATTATTCGTTTTATTATCTTTTTATCTTCTCGCACCCTTCATCTCCTAGGGATGGATAAAATAACACTTTGGGTTTAGCCGGGTTAATGTTTATTTGCGGAGAGTTCGGGCGCCCTAATGCCACAAGGAGCGACTATCTTTTGGGGGGCAGATCACAGAGTTTAAAATAATCTAAAATACAGTGAATTATTTTTTATACGTCTTGGCCATTTCGTAGCCTTCTTTTCTCGTGACGCAACATTGGAACACGTGGATAAATGCGTCAACACTCTCTTCTGATCTGATCCGATAACGGGGAGTTCGAGGTTCAAATCCCGGAGGCGTGAACTGATGGCTATTTTTTTTTTCCTAAAGGGTTTATCCATACCTCCACGCAAATGAGGGTACATTTCTTTTAAATCCCTCTTTAATTCCTTACTTGCTATCTATAACTATAAGGTATTCATTCACAAAAGCGATCGTGAGAATTGAATATAGTTCGTCCACAGCAGCTCTGACTTTTCCTACCGTTTGTAAAACAGTTTTAGGATGTATTAAACTAGCTACAGTAGCCCCATGGCTTCTTTGGTGCTGACTGACAGCTTTAAAAATTCACCAGACCAAATTACGTACTCTTACGCTGAACCAGATGATCCGCAAAAACATGTTTTTAGCAGCTGCAACTTCTGACATTCAACATTTAGCTATATACCTATATTTTGACTGTCAGAAGTCAGCTTTGAGCTGTCAGTCAGCACCAAAGAAGCCATGGGGCTACTGTATTACTCTATGGGACAGCAAATTAATTGAACTGACTTTGGAGCGAGGGGTTAGGTTAACAATGTACACCTCGTCTACCCTGAAAGGTGGCACTCATACCACCCTCTTCGTTGGCTGAACGGTCTAAACTCTCGCAATAGACTGGGACTGCCGGTGACGGGGAGATCGGGGCTCGAATCCTGGTTGGTTTTTCACTCTCTCTCTCCCACCACTCGAATGAGAGTACACTTCCTCTAAATTACCTTCTTCATTCCTAGAACACATTAACGTGCAGCCTGAGCGGGTATGAAGAATCTTACTTGGTTTTCACTATGGTGAATGATCATAAGATAGGGCCGTCAAGTGAAGACTGTAATCTTTTTATTGTGAACGGAGTGTACATTCTTTGCGTTCGCTCACTGCGCATCGCCACCGCGCATCAACACACACACACACACACACAGCTGATGGATATCTGCATATTCGGCGCCACTTTGAGTGTATGTTTAATTTATTGGACTAAATATTTATTGTTTTATTATCACTTCATTCTAAAACACTGAACACTCTCTTATATAATTCTATTTGACCTTGGAAATGCTCTTTACATTATTTATTATGGGAAAATGTGCTTCATCTACCTAGCGTGCTACTTTTTATTTTATTTTTTTATTTGAGATATATATACATATATCGAACACTTTTTGAACCATGCAACTGATTATATCAGCACACGACTTATAAACCACCTTAAATCTATACCAGACACAACATCCAGTCCCCTCATCACTGTGAAAGGCTGAAACACACATTTCACCAATGATTAATTTTTTTTAGCCATGTCAGGAATCGAATACGGGACCCTTAACTCAGTAAGCAGCCACGCTACCAACTAAGTTGTTGGACTGGGTTTGACTTATTAATTAGGTAGATATATGTAGCGGCAATTCCTGTACCCACTTTTTTTGGGGGGTAAGTTAATGCAAAATTGGCAATCATTATCATATCATCATGTCATCATCCTCACGATTGGTTGGCTGCGGCTTTCCCCTTTTGCCTGTTTTGGGGGCCAAATTTTGTACATCTTTGTACCTTCTTCTGCCAACATCATCCGCCCTCTGATTCATATACTCCAGTATTGGCCTCCCTCTTGAATTTCTCCTTTCTACGTCTCCTTCTATTATCTTCGTCAAACTATCATGTCTCAGTATATGTCTTACCATGTTAACTCTTCTTTGCTGGATACCTTTCCAAAGTTTCCTTTATTCCTTTGCTCTTCTAAAGGTGGATTTTCACTATGCGTGAATTCGTGATTCGTGTTCAATACGTGAATAGTGTGAATGACTAAATTCGTGACTCGTTATTCGTCATTGACGTTCGTGGCTTTTCGTGGAAGGAACGGTTTTTGAACAGAGATAAAGAAAAAAAAGGAATCGAATCGCTCGTGGTGCGTGATGCGTGATGCGTGGCTGTGCGGGGCTTAAACTACGCGTTCGTGATTTATTCGTTGAGGGAGACAAATCAAGCGAGGGGTCGAAGCTAGCAATGAAATTCCACTAACTATCAAAAGCGGCGAATTAACGAATTTAGAATCAGTAGGTAAGTGTAGTCACCCCAGTGTCTGTATCTCGTATGGTTTTCTAAGCTAAGTTAAATGGGGGGGAAAAACCATACGAGATAGCTTTTAAATTACTCAAGAATACATCCCCAGTTTTAGCAAATAGACGGATGACAAATTTACTACGAACTGTCGACGAATCGCGAAACAAGAATTAAGCATTGAAAAACACGCATAGTCTAAAGGGTCGGTTATACAAGGCGATATCACTACACCCTGATTATTGTTGGAAGAACAGTAGAGAAAATTCGAACCTATCTCTTTGCGGCCAGCATTGACAACATTTCTTTATACTCCTTGTGTTATTTTATAGGTATTAAACCCGCCTCGGTGGCGTAGTTGGCTAACGCGCTTGTCGTGTTGAGCTCGACTGCTGAGGACGGGGAGATCGAGGTTCGAATCTCGGTAGGGTGAACTGGGAGTTATTTTTCCTAAATGGTTTGCCACTCTCCCTCCACGCAAATGCGGGTTCACTTCCTCTAATTCAACCTTCCCAATTCCTAATCCATTATAGTAATTAGTACTTAAAGCGTATAACCCGAACGGGTAGTAAGACGCGGTGCTAAATATATATATATATCAAAAGTGACAGCTGCAGACAATATGACCTTATGTATGAATATATTAAAATGGTTTTAGTAACTTTAGTAACTAACTTCTACTGTTGGTGACCTGGTGGTCTAGGTGTAAGGTGTCAGACTTCTGTGCTTGCGGCCGGGGTTCAATCCTCGGTCCCGGTACAGATTTATCTGATTACCAAACCCCTCCTTCACCTCTGACAAGACATCTTGTGAATGTGGGGAATGCCAGGCCTCCACCGTGGTTCGGATTCCACGCTAAACTGTAGGTCCTCCATTTCATCTCACAATCACCCTACCATTACACATTAGCGTAAGTGCGTATAACCCGAACGGGTAGTAAGACGTGGTGCTAATAATAATAATAACTTCTACTGTTCTTCCTGCCAAAATCATAGCATAGCTACTTGCCGGCTTGTAAGCTCGCGGGCGAGTAAACTTGTTCCAACAATCTCAAGCGAGTGTCGCTCACATTTAGCCACCAAACTCTCCCACACGCCCAGTAGAGTTGTTTTCATTTTTCGTGAAAAGTTCTTTTAATCGAAATGTACGGAGTGAAATGGAACAGGAACCACATTGTTGACTTTTTACGAATCGATGAACAATATCCGGTTCTGTGGAACATCAAACATCGTGACTATATCAATGTACATCTTAAAGATGTGGTTTAAAAAAAATAATTATTTCATTAGAGTATTGGATGCACCATATTTTTCAAGTTTTGAGATCCAGTTTACACCCACATTCTTCTTGTTTTACTACTTTTATTTTTCAACTCCTTCTCAAGTATTTTTTCTTATTAAAAGAGCAACGACAACAATAATCCCACACGAACTACGTCTCTAGACATTTCAACTCCTACCAGTTTACTAGCTTCACTCATTACACAGGGCGATTTTACTAGCCACAGGGTTAACTAGCTAGCGAGTAGCTTGTAAGGTCGCCCGGTGTTGAAGAGGGTTAACTAGCTAGCGAGTAGCTTGTAAGGTCGCCCGGTGTTGAAGAGGGTTAACTAGCTAGCGAGTAGCTTGCAAAGTCGACTGGTGTTCAAGAGGGTTAACTAGCTAGCGAGTAGCTTGTAAAGTCGACTGGTGTTCAAGAGGGTTAACTATCTAATGAGTAGCTTGTAAGGTCGCCCGGTGTTCAAAAGGGTTAACTAGCTAGCGAGTAGCTTGTAAAGTCGACTGGTGTTCAAGAGGGTTAACTATCTAACGAGTAGCTTGTAAGGTCGCCCGGTGTTCAAGAGGGTTAACTAGCTAGCGAGTAGCTTGTAAGGTCGCCCGGTGTTCAACTTTACTCGCTGGGATAGAGCGAGTGGCGAGTTAACTAGTCATAGGGTTAGCTATCTAGCGAGTAGCTTGTAAAGTCGCCCGGTGTTCAAGAGGGTTAACTATCTAACGAGTAGCTTGTAAGGTCGCCCGGTGTTCAAGAGGGTTAACTATCTAATGAGTAGCTTGTAAGGTCGCCCGGTGTTCAAGAGGGTTAACTATCTAACGAGTAGCTTGTAAGGTCGCCCGGTGTTCAAGAGGGTTAACTATCTAACGAGACGAGTGGCGAGTTAACTAGTCATAGGGTTAACTATCTAACGAGTAGCTTGTAAAGTCGCCCGGTGTTGAAGAGGGTTAACTAGCTAACGAGTAGCTTGTAAAGTCGCCCGGTGTTCAAGAGGGTTAACTAGCTAGCGGGTGATCTCGCCCAGTGTAATCGACCCTTATACGCGGCTTTAGAGCTTTTGTATTTGGTACCACATCCATACATGACTATAGACAATTTATATTGATGTATTCCAGATCCAAAATTGCCCGGGCGGTAAATATCCTCGCATCCAAAAATCCAGAAGTACCGTTCAACTAAATGCCAACTTATCTCTTTTGTGATAACCTATCAGCCATGGATTAAAAAAAAATCTCATATTATTTCAACTTTTCTTTTTATTGATACAATTTTAAAACGAAATGTTCAACAAGCCTTTCCTTTCTTATACCCCCCCTCACCCTATTTTTATGAAAAACCCCCCTATTTTCTGTTTTACAGCCAATACCCTCTAGGAATAAAGTTTGTTTTATTTTCTCTGTAAAATGAGTAGTATAAGGTGCGAGGTTAAAAAAATCGATCTTTTCTCTCGCTCTTTATTTTATTTTTTTTACAATCAACTTCGTCAATCGCGTATTTTTTATGATCGTCGTAAGAGAGACACAATGGAAGCATGGATTAGATTACTTCTCCCCCTCCTTGCCCCTCTCTCACCCTCTCACCCAGACCAAAGAAGATATTCGAGGTAAAAATAAGGGAAGATATTGGTTGTGGGTCGGGGAGGAGGATTGTCGGCGATGGGGGGTGAGGGAGAATTGACTACATATGAGAAATTGGTAGCTTTCTGTGTCATATTAAGATGTAGGGATGCCATGTGAAAGGGGTGGGGGTGGGGGGGACACACGTTGATGCCTTAGAGTCTCAGGTGACGGAGGTATTTCATAAGGAGATGAAGACTCTGGGAGACTACTGCCATGACGGAAACTTCTTACGTTGCCCAAAGATTCATCGCAAATTCGAGGANGGGGACACACGTTGATGCCTTAGAGTCTCAGGTGACGGAGGTATTTCATAAGGAGATGAAGACTCTGGGAGACTACTGCCATGACGGAAACTTCTTACGTTGCCCAAAGATTCATCGCAAATTCGAGGACACGAAGCTGAAGATCGAGGGCGTGGTAGAGTTAACAAGAATAAAGCTAGTGGTGATGGCGTAACTTATTTGACGAGTTTTGTTGTGAAGGCGCTATTATCATTATCATTATCATTATTATTATTATTTTACGTTATACCACATACTTTTTTGGTCACCTCCTCTTACTATCCGATTGTATCCTTATGTATTACTAATATTACGCTAGTGGGTTAGGCGATGAAGAAAGTTTAATCTATAGGATGTGTACCTGCGTTCGCGTGGGGGGAGAATGAAGATTCACTTGGGAAAAAACACTCTCAGTACACCCGATCGGGATTTGAACCCTGATATCCTCTTTTAATCGGCAGTCCGGTCTATTCCTATGGGGACGCCTTGGACCGTTCGACCACCGAAGCGGGTTTCTTCATGTCACATACTACCCATCCGTCCGGGCTGTCCCCATGTTTACCATAAGGAGGTAGGGAGGGATAAGGAAGTGGAATTTAGAGATGATATATACCTGCATTCATGTGTAAATAATTTGGAATTTTTTTAAAAAGAAAACCTGGCCTCAGTATACCCATCCGGGATATGAACCTCGACCTTCACATTATTAACAAACCAGAATACGTTATATTGACAACTTTATCCAGGGCTGCAGTAAAATGTGTTAGAATTTATGTACAAGTCTAAGCAAATAATAAACATCCTGAAACTGGGTGTACTTGTAAGTTTTTGCCGTTCTCAATTAATTCGGTTTGTAAGTTGTGCAACATTAACTATTAACAAGTGACCGATTCAGGCTTTCCTGGGTGTACATTTACCAGCACAAAACCTCAGCACAGATCGGAGCTTGTAATCTGGACGCAGGGAGTGTAGGACACGCAAGAAAAGGACAGTGTTTCTACAGTTTTAGTAGCAAACTTTATTTTTAGGCAAACTAAATCAAATATTTCTCCAGTATAAACATAGAGGATAATTTTATTCACATGGTGATATCAACAGTTGTTGAATATCTGTCATGAGCATAGCGGCATTAGATGACACACTTTTTAAATTGAGAGAAAAAGTTGTCATTATATTCCAGGACATCCTTGACAGATATTCAAGAAATTTTGAAGTCACCATGTAAAGAAAATTAATCTTTATGTTTGTACTGAACCAATATTTGGGTTATTTTGGTAAAAATAATAATTGTTTGCATAAAAGCTACAAAAAATGCTGCCTTTAACTCTCAATCCATGTCATCCAACCATAAGGCCCAATATTTTCCAAAATAAACGTTTTCAGTGCTTATTCAGGAGCGCTATTAATGAATTTGGATGATTCTTTACAATCTGAAGAACAAAGTTCATCTTAATATGCATGAACTCGTAAATAGACAGGACAGAACACAATATTATGTTTGTTTACTGAGTTCATAATATAAATAAAATAGAATCAAGGTTGTCACGTGTCTGTAATACAGGGGGAATCTAGAAAAAGTAAATGAATTTGTTCGGGACAGGGGAAAAGTCGGGGACATTTTAAAAAACCCATCAGAATTCTTAGATATGTTTGCCATTATTGTCAAAATACAAAGCAGAAAAGGACAGCTATTAGTTTTATCTTTGATTCAGAAGATTTTAGGAAGAGCACTAATATGTATTTAATTATTCTTGTATCAATAATTTAACTAAAAACAACAAAACTAAATTCTATTATATATGAATTTGTATTGGAAAATACTGGTAATTTTTTTTGGTCCGGCTAGCCAGTAAAAAGTTATTAAGATCGATAATTAATTTTCTCTTCACTAATTATTATGTAAAATAGATGGAGCCTATTATAATATTATTCATCACATACTAGGCTTCCTATTCAAAATACTCTGTTTTAGCTCAAGGCCGTAATCAGGTGAGGTTTTGGAGGTTCAACAACCCCCTCCCCTGAAATTTAATGAACAAAACATATATATAGCTTTATTTATGGTTCAAAAATAATATCAAAATTATTGCACAAGTACAAATTAGGAGGCTGTGCTACCATAAAAAGCACTTCAGAGAGCTTCTAGAGGTGTTTAATATATTTATAATTTCTTTTAGCCTCCGGCATTTGAGGGATTTGCGCCCCCCCCCTCCCCCGTGAAATTATTGGCTGGCGACGGCCTGGTTTTAGCTTGAGATATTAACATAATTCAAGATTTTTACTGAATCCCAGATTTATATAGATCCAACCATTTTCTCAATAATATGTTCAACCTTTGTAAAAAGCATATGCAAAGGTTTATTTACAAAAGGGCTACTAATGATTTTATATTAAATAATTAACACTTTGACGTGTAATTTTAACCGATAAAAAGACGTGGGGCTTGACTTCACACAAAAAATTGCTTTCTTCTTACATAGACTGCACATATAAACGTGTTTAAATAATGTGGTAAATTCTGATTATTATTATTAGCACCATGTCTTACTACCCGTTCGGGTTATACGCAGTAGATTCTGATATTTTCCTAAACACGTTTATGTGTATGACACAGCTGATAAAATAAATGGCACGGTGCACTCCACAGAATTTCTTACTCCTTTATCTAAACTATAATGAGGTGTAATGAGGTGGACTGGATAGAACTGGCTCAAGATAGGATTAGTTGACGTACTTTAGTAAGTATGGCAATGAACTATCGAGATACTAATGCCATAGATTGAGAAAGTGTAAATGAAACATACAAGCTTTTAGAGAGGTAAGGCAAAGAAATTTGTTCTTTCGTTAATATTTCTCACATGAATGTTTCAACAATAATTTTTAACTTAAAAAAGTTTTTTTAAAAGCTTAACTATCTTATTTTTGTTTGGTTAATTTTTTTCATTTTTTTTTTCAAAAATTTAACTTGGAAATATCTAGTGAAACGAAATTTTGACGTCATTAGTATTGATTTTAATATTTTTAATTTTTATTATTAACTCTCACAATAACTTAAAGTTTGTCTGTCCCTCTCACATCGAAGAGCAATTTTATCGCACACTAGAAATAAAATTTAATTATGTTAATGAAACTAAGGTGTTTTTTTTAATCAAACCAATTTAAATATCACCTTTGAATTTTATTATCTTAGAATATTTTTTCATTTAAGTAGAACTTTTTGTAGTAATCCTATTTAATCATATAATCCTATCAAGAGACAAATAGCGTGGAAAGATATTCAAAGAAGGAGAGATATTAAAAGCGAGAAAAATAAAGAGAGGATGATAAAAATAAATAATCAGAGAGAAATGGCGAGAGATAGAACGAGACAGGCAAGACAAAGAGAAAAAAAGTAAATACCGTTCCTAATTTTTGCGACAGGTTTGCTGTAGTGTTTCGCAAATAACACTCGTACTTCGTACCATGGCTTGGGTTCGCATTTACTTAGTTGATTGGATATAACATTAATGTGTCACATGATTTGGAAAAAAAATAATTAAAAGGATACACAGTAAATTACAAAACCTTTGTTTATTTGACTTTGACAACGGGATAAGTTTACTTTTGATGGCTTGGCAATATTACTGTGCTATTTACTTTACAAAATCTGTAGGCCTAATAGTAAACTTTTTTTAGCATCACGTCTTACTACCCGTTCAGGTTATAAGCTTATGTACTAATTACTCTAATGGTTTTAGGGAATAGGAAGGCTATATTTAGAAGAAGTGTACTGGCGTTTGCGTTGAAGAAAAGTTGGAAACTATTTTTGAAAAAAAAAACCACCTTCTGTACACCCAATCAAGATTCGAACCTTGATCTCCCCGTCATCATAAGACTTAGTATATTGTGAGAGTGACACCTTAGACCATTCTGCCACCGATGCAGGGAGCTGTGTGTCCTTTATTCAAAAAAATATCTAATATATTCTGCTAATTCAACTATTTAAATTATAAATAAGTTTATTTTCTGTTTACATTAATAAACTAACGCAATTAAACAAAGGACATAAAACGCGTTTGTGAGTAAAATAAAATATATTTTTTTTCGAAACTTGTTCTTGCATCAGTTATCAAACAAAACAAAACTTACTAACAAACAAAAAAATCCTGTATTTTATTAGCTAGCTCCTTTTTATATATGTGTATATATACACACACACGAATATAAACTAATATTTTTCTACCTCTCCTACTTTTCCTTTTTTCTGACCATTCATGGGACATAAAACGAAAACTCGTTCGTTCGGATCATCAAGTCCCACCTCACACCCTGCATTATTATTTTTTTAGATCTACTTCATAAACATTTTAAAATATAACACCTCCTTTGTTACAGTGACTCTTTGGTATATAATAGTTTTCCATTGTAGATATTTTTATCGTATTGAAAACAATTTTTATGCTCGCGCTTTATAAACAAGGTAGTAGAGAGTTAGAAATTTGATACAAACGCACATTCTTTTCAGACCAGTGTAATTTTGACACACTTTAT
>CABFVX010006351.1:0-33217 GCA_902151425.1 Timema shepardi
CCCCCTAGCCAATTAAGGCCCCATTGTTCGCGTTAATTAATCTATTGTTCGCCCTCGGAATCGACAAAGCGTCTTACTCATGTGAAGAAAATAAAACTCTATGCTTATATAGAACAATATTTGATTTATTGGCGGGAAAAAAAATAGTTTTGCATTAAATACTTCAAAAGCGCTGGTCTTAACTTGCGTTCCTTGCATCCCCTTCTTAAACGCAAGGCTATTAACGATATAATCTAAATATGATTAGATTAGAGGACAATCGAGAGGAAAATTACCAACATAAACAGCATACACCTGGAGAGAGTGTGGTAAACAACACCAAGCGAATGTGGAGACTACCCTCATTTCACCCAAGTCAGGATTCGAATCACAGTATTCCAAGACATAATAGTAAATTACGCTATCACTGAGCTAGCTTTACCGGTCTTCATTTATCTCCATACTAAAAACAAACAAAAAAAGACAAACAAAGGTAGTATAATAAGGCTTGCGGGAAAGAGATGAGTGGTTTTCTAGAGGAAGTGTACTCGCATTAGTATAGAGATAGGATTGGAGACCAGGAACTCTCCCTCCCATCTGGAATTCAACACTCGAGCTCCTTCCATCAATGGTGTCCAAGTGAAATGCGAGTCTTACGCCTTATACGCTTAAGTCACATGTATCTCTACTTATGCGATTAGCTAAGGAAGGATCCACTTTATTGCGTACATGAACAGAGACGTCAGACTGTTCTAGTTTGGTTTTCTTGTGAGGTTAGGTTCAAATCCTAGCTGGATGAACTGATATTCTTCTTAGTTATCCGTTCTCCTTTCACGCAAATTCTGTTAGAAATCATCCATAGCCCCCTGTTTTATTACTTCTATTCCCCCCCTCTTCTCCAACGTAACACAAAGTAGATATTTAGCCTGACCCTTCCCCCTCTTTAGCCTGTGTTACGTAACTATTCACAACAAGAGTAGGCCTATATGTCATTATTTCATTATCAATATCAGTAAACAAATGTAGTTAACTATCATTTTCAATAAAGACATATTCTGAGGTAATCTCTAAGTTGGTTTACTAACGGTGAAAGCATGAGCATTAATATTTATTTATTTTCAAAATTAGATTTTAAATTTAAGATGTGTTACGTAACACTGTTTTGTATCCACACCCCACACCCCCCCCTCCCCCCCCCACCTCCCATGTAACATCATGTAGACATTTTATCTCCAGCCNAATATTTATTTATTTTCAAAATTAGATTTTAAATTTAAGATGTGTTACGTAACACTGTTTTGTATCCACACCCCACGCCCCCCCCTCCCCCCCCACCTCCCATGTAACATCATGTAGACATTTTATCTCCAGCCTCTGGTTTGTGGATGATCATTTATACCTCTTCCAGCTTATACCCTCCTCATCCCCACACTCTTTGTGTGTTTGGAAAGCCTGGATGGGTAGTAGTAATAGGGGAGTAGGCATCCATCCATTTAATCACTTTTCAACCATCGGAAAAAAGCGTGAACCCACCATAGTTAGGTGGTAAGGGTCTACCGATGTGTGTCGCTTTTCGCTCGCCTTAGGAGAGAGTCATCGAATTTTCTCTTTCTTCTTCACGACTGAGTCACGTATGTTAGCCCGTCCAAATGGCCTTCACACACGTGTTTAGTCACCTAGGTATGACGGATGGAAGAGTATGTTAAGGTATACCTCCAAAGACAACCGAGAGGGGGGGAAAAACACCTATTCTCTAGCAGAGCCTCAACAAACTTGGCTCCCACGCTCATCAGAAAATATAGAGCAGAACCGGCTCAAGTGTGGCGTAGCAATTCACATTATCAAAGGAATGCGTGCTTATGACCCATGGTGCTTTGCAACAAAAACTAGAAACCACTGGTTATCATCCGCTTCGGTGACCGCGTGGTCTAACGCGCTACTCCCTGAGTAGACTTGACTGTTGATGACGGGGAGATCGAGGTTCGAATCTAGTTCGGGTGTATTGAGGTTTTTTTCCCCAAAATTGTTTTCCACTCTCCCTCCACCAAAATGTGGGTACATTTCTTCTGAATGTAACCTTCATAATCCCTAAATTCATTAGCGTAGCTAGTACATAAACGTATAACCCAAACGGGTAGTAAAACGATGGGACAAAAAAATTAAAATCTAAAAAAAAAAGTATCAAAATGTTTTAGTTTTTTAGAGCATTTGAACATAATTTGTAGGTTATTGTCACGATGATTTGTTTTTAAATTAGTATTTTGCAGTCGCGGTACAACTTAACATATATCTACACACACTAGTTTAATTTACTGTTTTGTCTCCTGTTACTTCAAAGCACTCGTCGTGGCTGTTAGCCTGTCTCTAGTTACACCACGCATGCGCATTTGGACTGTGCACGTTTATTGGATCTCTCAGGCATATCACGGTGGGGCATAGTGGATTAAGCTAAAACTATTTCAACTAACACCCAGTGGACAGAGAGTATTGTTTCAAATAGAGTCGGGGGGAGGGGAGGGGGGCTGTGCACATGTATTGGCTTTCACAAGCAGGTCACTGTGAGATATGTCGGACAAAGCTGAAACTATTTCAACTATTGCCGTATGGACAGAGCATATTGCGTTTAAATAGTGTAATCTGTTTGGAAACTCGTCTCCTGATCACGTTACGGTTTTTCTTTTGTTTTTCGGTGAAGGTGGTAAGCCTCATAACAGAGGGCACTCTTGTACTACCATTTCAAGACAAACTAATTAAAATAAGTCCTGGTTCTGGCAAGATAAATTAAAATTAGAGGTTATAAAATATTCGTAGGACCAGTTTTTCTACTTAAAACATAACACCTATTTAATATTGAAACTAAAGCTATCCATAGAATATCACACACAAATTACATTTATCAGCTTCATCAACAAAACAATATAAAGAGCAACAAAAAATGGTGATACACAATCGTAAAAACTTTCTCATATAGTAAATTAGAGATTAGGCCGAAATTTTCAAAAATAGGCTTTTAGTTAACTAACCATAAGGATGTTTTTCTTATAAGAACAAGCGTATCGTCTTGTTAATCACAATAAATACTCTTCAAATATAAGTTTAAACAAAATTCCATACACATATTTTTTAATCAAATTTAAATAAATGATATGTAAGTAAATTTCTCTCAAATTATTTATATTTTTAAAAATAAAAAGCAAATTCTTATTCATCAGGAAAACTTATTTCAAGGCACTCATTTTGAACTGAATCTTAAATCTTAAATATTTCAAATTTTCTAAAATCCATCAACATTGAACACATTTAAATAAATATATTTTGAAAAATAAACATACAATATTTTTTTATAAAATAGTACTCAGATACCGATTTTGAACCAAATCGTTTGAGCCATTTTTAAAATATATCAAATTTTTAAAGTTGGTCCTCAGTTAAATACTATAAACATTTTTTTTTTCTGAGAAAAAAAACACGTATACAGCTTTATTTGTAATCTAAAACAATCCATCACATATTTATTTCAGATAAAATCGTTATTCACTTTTGAAAAATCTTGATTTAAAAAAAGTTACAGGTAAACTACCCTTAAATTAAGAGCTAGGGTCAGAATAATAATAAAAAACCTAACACCTAAATGTCAAGTTTGAACAAACTGCATCAAATTGTTTCATATATGTGGTCAGGGATAGACAGACAGACTTAGGTACAGACAGAAATGTAAAATAACCTTTTTTGGCTTTGTGGGCACATGAAATGTAAAGATTCTTCATAATATCGAGATATAAGTTTTTTACAATTACAATACTTTCTATTTCATGTGAAAGTAGCAATATAATACATAATAATCAAATAATAAACATAAAACACTTCGATTTCGAGGCATAGATAACTAAAATAAAAAGGACCACAAAACAAAGATACAAAGTACAATTTTGAATGCATAAAAATATGTTTATATTTTTCTATGAAAACTCGACTTTACCACACATTTGGTACACGATTAAATGTGTGTAGTACAAATTATATTAACAATGTTCTAGTCAACCAAATATTATAAATTGAACATTCTACATACTCTTTATTGCAGTACAGAACTTAAAAGATTAAATTTTGGTTTTTTTATGGCTTTATCTCAAAATGTTTTGATCTTTTAGTTTTTTCAGTCCAAGGTACTGTTATCCAAGGTACAGTACATTTTCTTACGATTAAGATGGTTATGTAGGGAACGTGAGTCATTGTTTTTGAAGTTTTTATAGCAAAACATTTTTTTTAACCAAAATAAATAAAATATTTCTTGAGTACAAACATAAGAGTTTAATTTTCTTCACATGGTGACCTCAACAGTTTTTGAATATCTGTCATGAGCATAGCGGCATTAAATGACCAACTTTTTAAATGAAGAGAAAAAGTTGTAATTAAATTCCAGGACATAGGACACAGGTATTCAAAAACTGATGAGTTCACCATGTAAAGAAAATTAAACTTTTCATTCGTAAAGAAACAATATTTGATTTCTTTTGACAAAAAAAATCATATAAAAACTACAAAAACACATCCTCGCCTTATTTGTCTGGAAGACCTTTTTTTTATCATAGCTCTACCATATTATAGTAGGATTCTTATAGATAAAAAAGGCCTTTCCGAGGTCTTTACATGAGGAAATCAGTCTGTGGTCCTATTCTGATATTATTCTAGTTTTATTTCTTTGTTTATGGTTCTAAATAAACAGGTGACACGCGCGCCAAAGTGGTCACACCTCATTCAGGTCAGTCGCTCACCGCGGACCCGCCCATCCTTGTCCTGCTGATGAGGTGGCACCTGTAATACGAGGAAAGCGGGTCACTTTGTTGTGTTTTTTATAAGCACCCCTTCCCCTCCACCTCCCCTTGTGAACCTCTCACACAATCTTCCTCCTATCCTGCTTTCTCCGGTCTGAGAAGCCTCCCCTCCCTTGGATTATAAAGTATCGTTACGATTTAGCACCAGTCGGCTGGCTATTAGGGACAAACAACAGGACAGGAAGAGGGTGAAAATTTAGAAAATGTCTCCGCATTAGATGTAAACGTGAGCAGTGTGTCACAGTCTCATCTGGTTTGGTTTTTCTGGTGGTGGGGTAGGTCGAGAACTTAATCTTGGTAGGCTGTATTGAGTTTATATTTTTGTTAACTTAATTAATGGTTTTTACACTATTCCTCTACGCAAATGTAATACTTTCCCTAAGCCTTACCTTCCTCATCCTTATACAAATGGGTGAATATGCTGCTATCCTGGACGGGTTGTTATAACTTATACGGGTAAAGAAATCAAGTTGGATTAAAAGACGCCGTCGCACCAGCTATGCTGCACTTTAAGTAATTTCATTTTTAGAATTGAGAGCAGAGTGGTATATGATGTATTGATGATAATATAATGTTTGTAATTTTTTTTAAATTGAAACATTTATGAGAACTTTAAATGTGCTGTAACGCCCTTGTTAATATTGTAACGTTCTGTTACCCTGTAACGTCTTCTTGGTGTTATCCACGTGGCCATGTCATTTCAGACAAATAACTGGCATCAACATTATAATAAAGAATAATCAATCACAATTTTTTTCAACACAAACAAATTAGATATATTCTGAAAATTGAAAAATGACACCTGGACACGGGAATCACCCGGGACCTTTGACTTAGTACGCCAATGCTCTTACCACTGAGCTATCCAGGATTCATCCCGTGCCCATGGCCATTCTTCACTCTTCACTCATATTTTAAGGCAGAGTCTATGATGGACGTGCTTTGGGTATTTGATTCATTAATATGCAATCCCGTACAGTTATAATATAATTGTACAAATGGCTGCAATAAGCCTACTACCGAGTCGATTGTGGCTGCGTTATCTGATAGTTCGTGATCTTAATAAATCACACGTTTGTAGCCAACGATTTCCGCACGTCCATCATAGACTCTGCCTTAAAATATGAGTGAAGAGTAAAAAATGGCCATGGGCATGGGAGGAACTCTAGATAGCTCAGTGGTAAGAGCATTGGTGTACTTTCTTATGCAATTTATTCATTTTACATTCAATTGACATACATTGTAGGAACACACAAAACAAAATGGTACAAAAAATTACTCCAACCCGTCATTGGTGTACTAAGCCAAAGGTCCAGGGTTCGATTCCCGTGTCCAGGTGTCATTTTTAAATTATTAGAATATATCTAGATGGAGTAATCCTCGCTAAAATGCATAAATAATAGCTTTGGCTATTTGATTCACAAACAACTTATTTATTTAAACAGAGCATATAAAAAGATGATAAACTGTGTGAGGCCTCGTAGGGCAAATCAGATGTTATTCTGTTGTTCATGATACGAGTGTCTTGCCCTAACGGCTACCGCCAGGCAACAGAGAAACTCTTTCTTATGCACGAGACGCCTGGAGGCGGTTTAACCAACTATCTCCGGAGTATTAAGTCTATAGCAATAAAAAAAATCCTTGGTATTATTATTATTATTAGCACCGCGTCTTACTACCCGTTCGGGCTATACGCACTTACGCTAATTTGTAATGGTAGGGTGATTGTGAGACGAAATGACGGACCTACAGTTTAACGTGGAATCCGAACCACGGTAGAGGCCTGGCATTCCCCATATTCACAAGTTGTGATTAATACACGTCTTGTCATAGGTGAAGTTCCCTGGTATTGAAATTTAGTACATACATTTAACCTATCTTATTAAAGCTCTGTTTTAAATCTTTTTAATAGAAATTATTTACGATCTTGGAAAGGTAAATGGCTTGTTTGCCTTCCCTTCCCCTACCCCTTCACCTTATGCACGTCACGAAATACATTTTATAAGAGTAGGTGGGCTAGTTGTGCCGTGAACTAATAAAATCGACAGGAAGAGAGAGAATTTTAAGAAAATTTGCCAGCATTTATCTAGATAAATTGTGGTTTCTTGCATTAAATAACAAATACATCCCCAGTAAACTCGAGTGAGACCCTAAGCTCAAACTCACATGTCACAGCGCACATATATATATGATGGAGTGGCACGGAATTGGTATCAAATCAAATACCACTCTTACATTGGCTGCATTGCTAAAACTCCTTGTATGCTTCCTACTAATTGATTATATATCTGACAGCTATAAAAGGTTTTTTATTTACTTTAGGTATTTAAAGTACATTTTATAAACATACGGATTATATCAGCACACGAGATTTTCTATGAGGGAGAGCGAAGGGACCTAATTTTTTTTATTATTATTATTATTAGCACCGCGTCTTACTACCCGTTCGGGCTATACGCACTTACGCTAATTTGTAATGGTAGGGTGATTGTGAGACGAAATGACGGACCTACAGTTTAACGTGGAATCCGAACCACGGTAGAGGCCTGGCATTCCCCATATTCACAAGTTGTGATTAATACACGTCTTGTCATAGGTGAAGTTCCCTGGTATTGAAATTTAGTACATACATTTAACCTATCTTATTAAAGCTCTGTTTTAAATCTTTTTAATAGAAATTATTTACGATCTTGGAAAGGTAAATGGCTTGTTTGCCTTCCCTTCCCCTACCCCTTCACCTTATGCACGTCACGAAATACATTTTATAAGAGTAGGTGGGCTAGTTGTGCCGTGAACTAATAAAATCGACAGGAAGAGAGAGAATTTTAAGAAAATTTGCCAGCATTTATCTAGATAAATTGTGGTTTCTTGCATTAAATAACAAATACATCCCCAGTAAACTCGAGTGAGACCCTAAGCTCAAACTCACATGTCACAGCGCACATATATATATGATGGAGTGGCACGGAATTGGTATCAAATCAAATACCACTCTTACATTGGCTGCATTGCTAAAACTCCTTGTATGCTTCCTACTAATTGATTATATATCTGACAGCTATAAAAGGTTTTTTATTTACTTTAGGTATTTAAAGTACATTTTATAAACATACGGATTATATCAGCACACGAGATTTTCTATGAGGGAGAGCGAAGGGACCTAATTTTTTTTTTCGAAAACGTTATTTTTACATATCTTTCAGGGATATTAAACATGCCACAATCGACATGAGACCGACGGCTTTACTTCAACTCCGAAGGAAATTGTGCAACGCCTAAATCCATCTCCCTCGGAAGGGCTTGAACCCTCGAACATCTCATCCTGAGACGAGAATTTTACCCCAAGACCATTGAGATTGACTATAAAAACTTATTAGATCTAATTTCCCATACATATTTATACGTAAGTTCATGTGTCCTGCAGCTGTTATTTTTGATAGATACTATCAATACCTATAAAACATCACCACAGAAATGGTATATTTTCTAAAAGGTGCTCCAAATGTCCATTCGTAAGAAAATCAAGGTATACCTTGTGTGAAGAATTGCAAAACAGTTGTAGGGAATTCGTGCGTGGTAGGCGGCCCCTTTCCCTGCCGCACCGGACTGACAGATATGCATAGCGTAGGAATGTCAGTCCACGAGTGAGCATGCGTAATGGACAGTTTATTTGGTCCGGGTTTCTCCTTGATTCACCTGCGCGTGCGCAACGGCAATAAAGGTGCGTTGACACGTCTCGAGTCAACTTGTTCCAGGGCTACTATATATATATATATAGCCATGACTCGGATCAGAGATATGTTTGTTTACTCGCGTGGTTTTAGTAGGAATAAGAATGTCGGGAAGTGTTAATGCTGGTGTTATTGTGGTTTAGAAATTCTTATAAGAAAAGAAAAAGAAAATTTGCCATCTTTAGTCCTTAACTAACAGGATAAAGTTGGAAACAACGTTGGGGTATCTAGTTACTGGAGATTATTTCAGTACTTTACGCCAGTGGTATTCAAACTCGGTTACTCAAAGATATATTTTGGGGCACGTAAAATTATGTACATATAATAGAATTTAATAATATGTAAAACTTGAATTATCCACCAAAAACTTTAATCAACGAAGCGAAAGTCTAGATTCTTCGTTTAAACCAACAAACTTTACTATTTCATTCTCTGATCACTTTTTGGTTCCCTTCACATTGAATTTGGACTTGCGCGCATAAAAGTTGGAATACGACCTACTTACTCGAACGATTCGAGTCAGAAATGGGAAAGTATCGATAGCACTATCGATAGTCTTCACTATAGTATACTATTGATAGTAAGTCACATTGCTATCAATAGTGTCTCTCCTGAGTTTGGGCGCCTAAAGCTAAGCGCCCACCAGGTCGGTACCACATGGACCGCAAGGATGGAATAGCGTTATTTGTTACCAAGATGCGCCCACAACGTCGATACAACCGGCAACGAACTCTCCACCATTCGACAGAAAGTCCGGGCGAGGAGTGAACTATTTGGGGGAGAGGTGGGGGAGGGGTACTGACCTATCGTCAGCCTGGAAGATCCGTTTTCCTTTACTTTCCATTTAGTGTTCAGCATGCCTTTCTCAAGTTAAAAAATTTCGGATGTGTGGGAAATCTTTAATTCTTGGAGAGAGACAAAGCTTGTCTATCTACTATTAAGTGTAAAGTAAGTGTACACCAAAGTCTTAAGCACATCCTCCAATACGTCTAATCTTAGAGAATATATTTTGCGTTCTCACGCTTATAGGTGATTTTATTGAGTACGGTAGTTGAAATGTATAATTAATGTTCTTTTAAAACTATGCCAAATTTTTTAAAATTATTTATCTTTTGTAAATATTGCTTTAGTTACTAAACTCAGTATCAGTTTAATTCTATTTCACTTCTGTTTTTCCTCTTCTCCTTTCTTTCTGGCCACTTATGATTGTAGGAATTTGCCACTAAAAAATTGAAATGCCGTTTTTTAATTAATTAAATTTATATATTTTCTTTTTACTCTAAATTTTAGCAACTCCACCACTATCGATAGCCAGGTTCGATAGTATCGACAGTACTGACTATCGATATTTTCCTTACGTTAATTAGAGTTGACTAGCAATTAATATACCGGAAATAGGTGTTTACACAGTACGAGTAGCATGCGAGTGCTGCGCGTGCAACTGCACAAGTTTACACATTCCAGTACACTTGTATGGTGTCAACGCACCTTAATAGAGGGGATAGAATTCAGGGGGTCCATGAACTTAAGGGAACAACAGCCTTAACACCGATGTAGCTTTAGCTTTAACTTTTTATTTTAATATTCCAAATATATTTGTCGTGTTATTTAGGATCGAGACTATGAATATAATTTGAATAACAACCGTTCTCACCTGTAAAATGATTTAAACCAGGAAGTGAAGTGTTGTCATTCGAAAGAGAATCATAGTCTAGACCTCAAATAACAAGACAAATATATCTAGTTCCTCAAGACCCCAAACCCCTCTCTATTTTTTATTCATTTTTAATTTTCAGTTTAATCGTACTATGGTCATTACTGTATTTATTACTCATCAACTTTCTTTGTAAGACATATAAAATGGAAAAACTTGAAACATTTGTTATTTTTCTTATCTTATACAAGACTTTTAACTTAATAATAAAGTACTTAAAGTTTTGTAAATATTTTTTTTAAATAGGCTAGTTTTAAATTGTTTTCAACTTTTCATATATTCTATTTATTTTTTACCACCGTGTACTACCACTTGTTCAGGTTGTACGCCAATATGATAATTATTACACTAATGGGATAGGGTTGAGGAAGGAAGTATTTTATACGTAGTCTATCCATATTTGAGTGGAAAGAGAGCGTAAAACCATTTATAAAAAAATAACTTTCAGCAGGCCAAACCGGGATTCTAACCCCAATCTCCCCGTCATCAGCAGGCCAGTTTATTACGAAAAATATGCCATACACCGTGCGACCACAGAAGCATATGGGGGAGATCGGGGATTGTTGGCTACATTTCTCACATTTCTTTAAAATTCTAGGTTCTTATTATGTACCAAATTAAATTAATTGGTTGTTACTTTTATTTATTGGCCACATAAGGTTTTTACCAAACCCTTGGGTCAGATAAGACAATATTTTATAAAAACACACTTTATATATCTATTTGTAGTGCGCCAACCAGCCCCTTAACGAGGTTGGTTGGCCCATGTTGCATAGATGCATAACACATGCAAATTAGGATTCATATTAACATGTATTACTAAAAACAAACACAAAACTAAATTCTCATCGGTATAATAATTATAGCTCTGATTGTTCAAAGCTGACTACTTTCCTTCTAAACTTTGAATTTTTGTTGTTTTTGGCCTTGATTTTCCTGAGGAACATTGAATTTAGAGCAAGTGTACCCACATTTTTATGAAGAGAGGGAGTGGAGCCATTTAGGAAAAGTACTAGCTGCTATTAATCGCGAACACTCACTTTTAATTAGACTGGGGTATGTTAGCAGGTATACCAACCTACCCCATAATTTAATTTTGTTATATCATCTCCACTTTCTGTAGAAATCAGTATAGACTTTCTGAGTAGAATACAGTTGTAGCGAAATAAATAGTCTACCTTTTGAATATATAAAGAATATAATATTTCCTAAGAGATCAATTTTACAAAAAAATTAATAAAATCTTTCAAATGTATTCACCACAGCAATTGCTAAACAAATCTAAGTGTCACAAACCCCAATCATGATAACGACTCGAAACCAACATGACATGAACATTTTTTTTATCTCAAACAAATGAAAATTTGGTTCTTTGCACAGACAATTATTATTAAGCATGTGCCAATCTACTCCTTTAGTCAATCAGCCTGGGTCTCCTCTATCTGTTTTATTAAACATTAGAAATGTTAAGAGAAATGTCCTATTTTGAAGAGCACCCAACCTTTACGCAATGTTGAAAATTTATTATAAAACTATAAGAATTTTTGGTATGGAGTAAAAAGAATATAAAATCCAATAATTACACTAATCAAGGTGCATGATGGTATTGAATTTTGTTACTGATTTTCTTTCGCGTTAAAAACTAGAGATCACATTTAACGAGTTCAAAAATAACATTTATTTTTTCAAGTTTATTTTCACACGTTGTTGTCTTGTTTATCAAGCCGTCCATAACCAAACTTGAACGCTTCTACGAGATCTGATAAAAAGGTTAGAAAAAATAAAAACCTATGTATAATGAACGAGCCTTTAATTATTATCAAAATCAGTTATCCATTGTTGACCGCAAAAATATGTAGCTTTTTTTAAAAAGGTTTCTGTCTACCGAAGTCCAACTCTACTGACACACGTCGAACTCGATTGCTTTGGGGTAAAGATATTACCTCAGGACCCGATATTTGTGGGTTCAAACCCAACCTGGGTTGACGGATTTTTCTCGAGCGATAAAAATCCATATAAAAAAAATTCTTCAGAGGGGAAATAAAGTCTTCGGTCCCATTTCGATTGTGGCATGTAAAATAACTCTGAAAGGAATATTAAAATACCTTGGCCAGCAAAATTTGAAGGCTCTTTTGCTCCCACTCATAAAAATAATATTTTAGGTACTGATGTAATCATATGGTACAGAAAGTGCGCGCTAAATACCTCAAATAAATAAATAATATACTCCTACCTTCAGAGAAGTCAAAATAATGACGCCAAGAGGCTGGTTATGTAATGAATAATTGTTGTCATAATATAACCTTGTATCTAAAGAAGTGCACGTTCAAAAAAAGGTACAGTTCCTGTTCATCCTGTGACGTGGCGTGACGCATTTAGTGAGAAACTGAAAAACTTTTTTTGTTTCTTGTGATGGACAATACTGAGAAACTGACTCTGCAAGGTCATTGTCACACCTGAGAAGTTGGCTTCAACGGTCATTTCTTAAGTCATACTTGTCATGTTACTAATTAACATACCTTCCTGCCATGCTATTGCACGTTTTCTTGTCAAACCTGTACTCTATCGACTAGGCTGGTCACGCGGATCTGTAAGCCCGAGTTCAATACCAACCGTATCCACCGTTGGTGTGTTTGTTGGGTTTTTTTGTTCTAGCTGAGGCCAGGATCACGATCAACCTAACTATTACACAACGTAACATAAAAGTTATCCTTGCGTTTTTAATGGAAGTTATTACGATGCTCTAACTTAAATAACGTAAGAGTTGTCCAGGGAAGAACTTTCCCGTTCCGTTAGATTACAAGAAATATGTTTGTAATATTTTTTACCAGAATCCTAACACAGGTAGTTTTTATGTTGCTACTGTAAGGTGTATCCATTGTTGCGGAATCACCCCTCTCCCCCCTGCCCCTATAGATGTCAGATATATTTCACTCCCCTTTGATATTCTGGAATAAAAAGCTGAAAGATGGTCTTGAAACTTCTAATAGCTTCTAGAGGTATCGAATTTTCAAAAAACGGCCAAGGAAGGATCACTTCAAATAGTTTTTAGACATATAATATTCAAAATATTTACATATGAAAACTATTTTAAATATCTTCTATAGGCATCCAAATTTCAAAAATTTGACAGATAGTCAAATAGTTTTAAAGGCATTTAATTTTTTTTAATGTCAGGTAAAACTTAAAATTGCTTTTAGGAGGATTTAAAAATTTCAAAAATGTCATTGGTTAAGATCACTTCAAATATATTCTTGGGGAATATAAATTTAAAAAAATGTCCGGGTGAGGTCTTCCCCAAATAGTTTGTAGAAGAGCCTAATAACCAAAAAGATTTCAGACGAGGACGATTCCAAATACAGCTTCCAGGCAGATTAAATTTAGACATTTGCCGTAGGAGAATAACCGGATCCCCTTTGATTGGGGGCTACCATATTTATTTATTTTTAGTTTTTTTCTGATTGCACCGCTACACAAATAAGTTTTCGCCGTCACTGGGTGCAACAAATTTGTATACAAACTACTGTTTAACTTGTATATTCTCTACTCATCGCTGAGTACACATTACAAGAGTGAAAAATAGTGGAATAATTTAATTTGATTCAGACCTTGAAAAATGTGCGATAAAGATGTGGAGTAATCCCATGGCTCTGCCCTGAATTGATTTTTTTAGGGGTACAAAGAAGGAATCCCAACTGTGGTGGCGCTTGTCCAAGTCTCCCAAAGGGAGATAGTGAGGATCTTGAAGTAATTTTAAGTATTTTAAGACATAATTGAGGATGTAGGCTAATTAATTGTGATAGTCTCCAATAAATATTTACTAGCCAAGCCATTGATTGGGTGTAAATACTTGTTAATAATATTTGATGAAGTACTTAAATTTGGCGGCCCATTCAGCATATATTTAGCAAAAATATTTGTCACGAGTATTTGTTCAAAGTCTCACAATCTGAGGAAAAGCCATTTAGTTTTTCTGTGGGTAATATTTTTCCAGGAAAACCAATAATTATGATGGAGGTTTATTATAACGTTTGCATGGCCGCCTTGACAAGGCACATTAATAAACCAAACTTTGGGAAAATATGTCATTCATAATATGTTAGCTCAATGTTTTTGTTTTGTTTTTTCCCTAGACGAGCCGTTCACGATCTTTGCCCCTGAGAACGGTAACGAGACTCTCCCTCGAGCTGAAGAGGGTCTCCTGACCCACCCTGACCTCGTCAAGAGGCTGCTGCTGGACCACATAGTGCTCGGGGTCAAGATTGACCTCCAACTTAGTTCTGAGCTCACCTTCAGCACGTTAGGGGGCAGGACCGTCCAAGTTCAGACGGTTAATGGTCAGTAATTCATTGATTAGGTTCAGGTCTTGAAATCTTGTTGTTTCTAAATATTTTTTTAGAACCGCGTCTTACTTACTACCCATTCGAGCTATACGTTAAAAGTATCGTTGAACATCATTTATATCTCTTCTTCATTTAAGTTGAAGGCATCCAAAATTTATTTTAGAGGATTTTAAATCTGCGATGGTTTGAGGTGATGTCTCATAACAGGAGATGCCAATAATTTTTTAAATATGAGATCCTTATTTAAGAAATTTTTAGTTTTCTTTTACCTACGTGTGCGTAGGGAAGGTGGAACAGGGAATTCAACTTACCCTCCCCCCACCCACAAACTTTTTAATATGAAGCTTAAAGATGGGCTTGTATCAAACCTCAAATAACTTATAGAGGCATCTACTTTTAAAGCTTTTCCAGGGAAGAACAACTCCAAATAGCTTCTAAAGGGATTTAGTTTCTTTAAAAAAAACTACAGTTGAATATCAGTCTAAATGGCTTCTAGAGGCATCTGAAGATTATTACTATTATTATTATTATTATTATTATAAAAAAATTCATGGATGTAGGAGGCCACTTCAAATAGCTTCTACAGGGTGGCCCACAGAAAAGTAGCCTGCCTCCTATATCCAGCAGGTGCCTCACTTTGAATTGGAGAAGGTCAATCCTCTTCCACCCATACTGCGACATGAAGAATGAGTCAATAAATCTTTAGTCGCGCAGTTCACTTGCTTATTCTTCATGTCACATTATAGGTGGCAGGGGATTGACCTCCTCCAATTCAGAGTGAGGTGCCTACTGGATTTAGGAGACGGGCTACTTTTCCGTGGGCCACCCTGTATATGCATATAATATTTAAAAAATATTCATATTAGGATTCCTTCAATTAGCTTATAAAAACATTCAATTTTATAAATTGGATTAGGGAAAAACCACATCCAATACGTTCTTATGGCATTTATTTTTATGAAATCTGGGTGAGGACCAATTTAAATAGCTTCTAAGAGCATCAAATTTTTAAAAAAATGCTGTTGGAAGACTACTTCAGATAGCTTCTGATTGCATCCAATTTTCGAAAAAATAAATCAGGCTAGGAACTCTCTAAATAGATTCTAGGGGCATTTACTTTTCTAACACTAACCGGGGGTTACTTGTTTCTAGCCCAAACCCCCCCCCCCTGCTTTCCCCTCTTACACAAATTAAGTTCCAGCACTACTGTAGAGTTACAATGTTTTTATTTCTTAGGGTTTAATAGTAATTCTTAACATCATACCATAAACTTACAATTTTGAGCCACCCCTTACAAACTTTAATTCTTCCTACTCCCATGGTTGGGATTGTAGGTATCAGCCTGGGCAGTAGGGAAGAGGTTTGAATCCCAAAAACATACTCCCTAAGTAAGGTATTGGGCTGAAATGTTCATACAAGACTTACTAGAGAATTCTGGTACTAAAACCACTTCATGTCATTCATAAACCACTTAATGCTTTTTTACTTTGTTCACTCGTACCCCCTCCCCCTGTATTACATAACTTTTACATCAAGAGTAAATGTCATTATTTCATAGTAATACGTTTATGGCACTAAAAGAGGGACTCAGATTTAGTATAACTCAGAATCGAAAGTATAAAGAATCTATAAGTTTGTTTACTAACGGTGACAACATGAACAATAATATTATTTTTTTCAACATTTGAAATAATTTAAGTAGGCTATACGATCTGTATTATGTAACACTGTGATTTACCCACACTCCCTCCATTTAAACCTTTTAAACCTTAGAGCTCCCACCCCCCTATTTTTTATTTGTTTTATGAATGACCCCATAGCCATGCACCATTGGGTCTCTTTGACTTTTTGTCCGGTCCTTGAAGATCCATTCATAGGAATGTTTCCAAAACTTCCGCCAGTCGCATACATTTTTGAGGCTATGGTTAAGCTAACTATCCTTTTCCAGAAATTCATTTAAAAAAATGCAATAGCTAACTACCTGCTATCTTGTAAAATATGAACACCCGCCCACATTTTTAATAAAGTTTTAACAGAAAACTAATATCTGCTTTAATTCGTTTATCATACTCAATATCATTTTAAAAAAATAATTTATGGTTGATAAAACTCATTGATTCCTCGCGTACCACAGTTTGGGAAATTATTAAACAATTAAAATAAATGTGAAAACACTCATAATTTATCATATACTACTATCTTTCAGGGAAAGCGGTGTGTATGTACGTACATTTTCATGGAGGAAGATTGGAAAATCATTCAGGAAAAAAAAAAGCTCACTACATCCAACCAGGATTTGAACCCCAATCTTTCTACTACAAGCAATCTGGTCCTAGTACTATAGCGACGTGTTAGACAATGCAACCACTGATGCGGTTAGACTTGAAAATTAAGACGGTGTTGTTACAATATCCTTATTAATTCACAATCCTTGTCCTACCTTCACGATAATTTATGTGACTGATAACCATTATTTACACTATAAACTTACAGTGACACACTTCGTGTATTCTTCAGGTACTCTGTACGCCAACGGTGCGCGGGTCCTAAAACAGAGGGTGGAGGTCCCCCACGGGATACTGGTCATCCTCGACAATTACCTGTTCCCGGAGGACATGGACGTCACCAACATGACGTCCACACCACCTTTGGTTGGCGAGTCCATGACGGGGGAGTCCCTGGTGAAGGTCACAGCTGAGGCTGCAGATGAGAATGATGACGTTGCTGTTGAGACTACCGCTCCCCCTGTCAATAACTCCACTGGAGGGTTCCTGGAGAGCGTGACACAGGTGTTGTCCTTCCTCAAGAGTGGGGTCAAGGTGTTTAGGCAGTTCCTAGCCAAGTCAAATGTGTCACACCTGCTTACGGATGGTGAGCAGTTATTTACTAACTTGTGTAAATATATAAAAATACACCCGGGCAAGGATTTGAACCCTGGTCATCTTTATTTACGTGACAACCGCTCTACAAACTGAGCTATATAGTTAATAATGATGATAATAATAATACTTAGGACCACGTCTTACTACCCATTTGGGTTATACGCTTAAGTACTAATTACTCTAATGGTCTAGGGATTGGTAAGGCTAACTATAGAGGAAGTTAAACCGCTTTTTCGTGGAGGGAGAGTGGAAAACCATTTATGAAAAACCACCCCCAGTTCACCCAAGCGAGATTCGAACCTTGATCTCCCCATCCTCGGCAGTTTAGCTCAGTATTAAACTTGAGTGTTAGCTAACTACACCACCGAGGAAGGTAGCTATATAGTTGAATGACACACTGGCATGAAGGAAATTTTAAATAGCTCAGTTACTAGACCAGTAAGTGTGTGAAGCTAGATTATCAGGATTCATATCAATGTTTGAGTGTTACATTTCTAAAACTTACACTCTCACACCATCAGAATGCCAACTGATTTTTTTTTATGTTTACTACTATGCTCCCTAAGTATTTACTGGTAGAGGAACTTCAAACCTAACTTTTTCACCTCATTTCTCATATTATTCCTGTGAATACATAAATAATATCAAGCAGTTTTAAAGGTTTAATATCTAACCACAGATTTGCTTTCTGTCCAATTTAAAGGGTATAGAACAAGAGTGTATTTTGAAGAAACAATAAATTTTATAAAATTATATCACCCTTAGATGCATCTGTGAAGCTACAGAAAATGACACACAGTCTTAGTTATTAATTATGATTTTTGAATTTTCTTGAGTTACAACTAGCCCCAGTCTGAAAAAATAAAATCTTTAAAATGTTTTTTCAGGGGAAGAGTACACTGTTTTTGTACCAACCGATCATGCCTTCCAGAGGTGGCACCCCATCGACTGGGGTTTCTACCCCTTCTCTGTGCCAGAATTCACAGATAATATTATAGTGAACCACTTCGTAAAGGGTAACTTGCACCAGGACTCTATTAAAGACGGACAGACTGCCATGACACTTGGAGGCCAGGAAATCACCTTTGCCAGGAAACGTATGTATAGTCATCATGGGTGTATATGGATAAACATGTTTGTATCATTGGCTCACACGCAGGGCTGGCCTTAAGCAGGGGTGGATGGGGCAATTACCCTTGGCCCCATGCTAAGGGGGGCCCCACACCTCAGGTTAAAAATAAATTTACATCGGAAAAATAAAAAAATTGTATCTGCTCTTCGCCATCGCCACACTGACTCTCTAACCTCACATAGTCCTCTACGCTCCCACGGCTTTGTTGCTGTTGTCGGAGAAGTTTCGCCTTGCGTGCTACCGTCCCACTAACTCATATTGTAATTTGTTTTTAAAAATGTGTGTTTCACTTTCCCTATTCCTATAAATGTATTCACAAAAGTTAAGTTTCAGTTCAATAAACAAAATTTGCATGTAGGCCTACATGAAATTTGTTGAAATAGGCCAATCTGGATGCTTTTAACCATGAGGAACCTCACATCAATATACATTGTATAGAGGCCCGACTCACAGGATTTGCCCTGAGCCCCGCAACTGCTAGGGCTGTCCCTCTTTACACAAAATGTTTGTATAAGGCTACATCCAGTAGTGTGGCCAGTGGTGTGCTATGTGAGGGGAACACCTCACCTTACTTCTTTCACAGGGTCCATATTCTCTTCCACCTCCCCTATAATTGTTCAAAAATCAATTTGATAAATAAAAAAACTTGTGTTGCTTGAGTGAGTACATGGGGTATTTCATGTCTCAACAATGAGTGTATTTAAATAACTCCAATTTACAAATGAATAATTTAATTAATTTAATTAAAAATATACCAATAAGCAGCCAAGGTCACACTGAAGGATTAAAAAGAGTAATACGTTCCTCATTCTCCTGACAGTGTTAACACACCAACAAATATAAAATTGGGTTACCTTATAGTCCAGCGCGCCTGCTCGGGGGCCAGCAGAGTTTAAGTATGAGGCTTTAGGGTACAATACCCCATAAATATTATGTATTTACACATCACTTGTTTTCACCAAGCACTCTTGTTTAATTTAACCAATGTTGCTCCAAAACTAATGATTAAGAATTAACAACTTGGCAATGTTCTTATCCAAACATTACATCAATAATATGGGTTAAGCCTGTAACACTCACTTTGTACACCTCTCAGTTGACAAGTTTTTTTTTAATCATTGAATTTATAGGTGTGTATTCAAGTGCTTGGGTTGTTAGCAAAATAGCATGCATTAAATTCTATGTTCTCACTAAATCCACTTAGTCTCCTGATCCTGTTTCTATAATACAAAGCAAAATTATGATCGTACAATGATTTGAACCAAAGTATATAAATGAAGGTTGGACATCCTCTAAAGCACAATGTCTCATTCATCTTGACTACTTCCAAGAGATTTTTGATGAGTTTTTGTATATTCATATAGGTTGGAAAAAACTTTATAATTGTTTCTAAGACTCCTAGATATAATAAAATGGCATTGTTTTCATATGTTTTTGCCTATGAGTGTATACAGATTGTAGTTATTGATTACAGCCAACAGTAGTTCGAGTCCAGGTGTGCTGACAGTGAACGGAGTCCAGGTAGTGAAAGGGGACACCCCTGTGTCTGATGGGAACATGATGTTCCTGGGAGAGGTTCTTTTTGTTGACGATGAAATTGTCAAGAAACTCCAGCAGAGTAACAGAGATAAAGAGACCGCTCCCTTACTCGCTTTCCCCTGGATGCGGTCCCAGTTCCTCTCGCATGCCTTTCTCATGCTGGAGGAAGATCCTGACCGCTTCACACACATCACCAGGTTCCTCAACCTCGCTGATATTGCACCACATATTGCAGGGAAAGGTACTATTATCATTACTATGTTCTAATGACAACTAATACAAAATGTAAACTCCATATATCCTGAAATATTGTAGTCCAACCATAATAGGTTCCCCTAAGGTCCTATCGTATAAGCTAAAGCAGGGGTGAGTAACCTTTTGACATTGGAAGGTCACGTGTTACTTCGCAGATTCCTCATAAGGTCGCACACTTCATGTATGGTAAACTTTGCCAACTTTACCTTGTATCCCACCCAATCTTGGGTTGAAATTTTAATACGAAGTGTTGACCCTTGGGGACCCAATATTAATATTTTTTATCAGTAAAACATACAAATGAGGACATTAATTCTTTAAAAATAAAATTTAAAACTGGGATTCAAAAAACAAGAGTTTTAAATAAGTATAGTGCAATTTATGCTTGGTTTTGCTAGTGTATATTATTTTGTTTCACATATTATATTTAGAGTTTTTGGTAAATATCTCCATTTTAAAACAATAGAACGAAAAAGTCCATGCGTAGTTCCGTACCATTTATTTTTTAATATGGTAAATCGGTTTCCCTGGTTTCAATACTACCATTTAATAAATTAGAATACATAAAACAACACCATGATTTGAAGTTTTGTTCGAGCTGCATTACTTAACTAAGATAGGTGAGATAGAACCTTAAGCACTAAAACCAACTATGGATATTTTGTTTAGATGCACTCATTACTTATTGCATCCAGTTTTATAGAAGCCAAAACATTACTAATAGTTTTCAAATCAAAATAATTAGCTTATGTTTCATCATTCATGTGAGTTGGCATGAAATCAAGTCAAGCACACTTTATGTAAAATACGCTTTAACTTACTTACCCTTTGCCAAGTCTGGTTCATACTTGAATACAGAGAAACAGGGGTGGGAATTGGATGATTTTAAATACCTTGGATCTATGGCTTTTTTTTAGCATTGCGTCTTACTTCCTGTTCAGTTTGTATGGATATGTACTAATCATCCCAATGAGTTAGGAATAGGGAAGGTTGAATTTAGAGGAAGTATACTTGCATTTTGCAAGGAGGAAAAGTGGAAAAATTATTTTGAAAAAAATCACCCTTAATACACCCAACCACAAAGTTTCAAACCCTGAAACCTTGATATCCCTGTCACTGGCAGTTTAGTTTAACGCAAAAGTGATGTCTTAGACCATGCCATCACCGAAACAGGTTCATGACCTATCATAATGATCTTTAAGCATATTGGAACCTTCCAATAAATAAAGCTTTAAAATTATATTCTAGTTAAATTTCTAAGATTTCCATCACTTTGATTTCAGGATACACGTTCTTTGTGCCCACTGACAAAGCATTTGAGAAAGCCGAGTTGTCAACCAGGCCTGACAACTTCTTATCCAAAGGCGAAGGTCTTCAGATCCTATTAAACCATTTTGTGAAGGGCAGACTTTATAATAAGGACCTCACTGAAGGCAAACAGTTCCACACACTTGGAGATAAAGTGATCTCTGTGGGAAATAATGATGGTAGGTAGAGGCCTTAATAATGAAAGTTATTATATTAGTTACTTTAGATATGTACATTTGCAGAGGACACTCAAACAGTGCTCCCCATTTGTGTCAAATCTAGGAGTTAATTTAAAATATATACACGACTTTAAACTACATTGTGATTGTCTTGTTCTTTCACCTTCAAGCCACAGATTGGTAAGTGCAGATGCTCTCAACACACACACACACTCCTATTTGAAGTTCTTTCTATTTTACCCTTCAGCCCACCTTCAGTAATCATTCTCACGAATACGTTGTGCATCAGTCTGTGACCTAGCCAAATATATCTGTGTGTGTATCTTTATAGATTTCCAGACTTACTGATTAATATTTTTATTTGAATAATTTAACCAATAATTTAAAATAATACCAATACATTTATAGAGTAGAAATGTAGTAAAAAAAAATTGAGAAAAAAAAAGCAACTTTTACTAACCATAAAGGAGATAAGAATAGACTTGGTGTTGAAAGTATTGAAGAGATTTCTAAGACTATTCCTCAATGGTAAGAGTGGTTCAAGTTTTTAAAAGACTGTTAGAAAGTGGCAGTAGTTACTTATAAATGGATATATTTTGTAGAATGTTCTAGATGGAAGGGAAAAAGATAAGTTCATCTAGTATGGAGATTGGAAGCCATTTTTCTAGTCCTTTGCATGTGAATTGTTTGGACCCAATAATGTATAATTTAGTGGGGTTTATTTTAGTACCTCAACTGACTACCTGTTTGGTTTACACCTATATACTAATTACACTAATGGCTTAAAGATTTTAAAGGTTTAATTGAGAATAAGTGTACCCGAATTTGCATGGAAGGAGAGTGGAACACTATTTAGTAAAAACACCCTCAGTGGAGCCAACTGGGATCGAACTCGGATCTCCCCATCTTCATTTGTCTAGTCTAACACAAGAGTAGGGTATTAGACCACGCGACCAATGAAGCGGGTTACTTGAGTGTTACTCAGGTATTATGCTGAGTAATCCTCTTACACCTAATATTAATCCCATCCATTGCTCTCTTCCAAGGCTAGCATAAAATATTGTGCCCCAAACAGAGCTGCTCTTAGGGTTGTGCAAATGGTGCGGCCATACAGGACCCCATGATTTTGGGAGCTCCATACATGCTTCAGTGATAAAGGGGGAAAACAATCAGTATAAGAATTTTTTTGCTTGCATTTTTGTATAGTAGTTTCACTGAATAGGCAATCTAGCAAATTTTGTCATTGTGTAAAAATAAATAAAAATATAATCATGTGGTTTTGATTTATTTAACAAGTGAAGCGAGTTCTCCATTTTAACTACACCGATTTGCATTTGTCTGTCTGTGGTTGATATGCTTCATGATAACTTTTGAATTCATTAACCGATTTAAATCAAAAACTTGGCACAATTGTTCTTTGGACCTTTATACAGATCATGTTTGTTGATGGAAAAAAATCGAACAAAGGGCAGGAGAGAAATCAATAATAATATGTATAAAAATAATGGCTTCCATAGTAAATTATTATAAAAATGTACATACCTTTTAGGGCATTTACTGATACCTTAAACAAATGAAAATTGGTATAAAGGTGCAAACTACTATAATAACATTAAGCAAAAACTAAGTTTTTAGGGAGTAAGGGGCGAAGCAGATAGCTGGGTGGTCCCACAAATCAAGTCTGTCCAGGGACCCGTGTCCGCAAAGGGCGGGTCCCAAACATAACATATATATATATATATATATATATTAATTAATAAGGTACAACAAAAGAGGGAGGTTGCAGACCAGTAGCCATGGTATTATTAAGAAAAGGGGAGATGAGATTGGATTAGTGCTGCAATTTGAGGTTTTAAACTTTCATAGCTTGATAAAATGAATAGGGTTGATTTAATTAACAGATGTGGGGAATGTTATTTTGTAAACAGAATATTAAAGTAAATTAAATGAATTAAAGGTCTGAAAGGAGTCTGTCTGATCAGTCACTAAGAGAGGTTTCAGGATGCTATGGTTAGGGGATAAGAATAGTAATAGCTGGTGATGCGACATTGAATCTGCTAACAAATTGAAAAGCTCAGCAATAGTAAAAAGTTGCCAGTTAAAATATTCCTAGTTTCTATAAGAGGAAAAAAATAAAAGAATAAATAAACCACAGTGATTACATAATAATGTTATTATTTATTGTTATCATCATCATCATCATCTACCTTTTCAGGTTAAAGCAAATATGATAGTTACTCTAATGGGGTAGGGATGAAGAAGGAAGCATCATAGAGGTAATCTACCTGCATTTATGTGGAACCCGACCAGAAGTTGGGATTTCTCCATCATTAGCAGGCCAGTCTAATATGAGAATAACGCCTTAGGGCATTTGGTCACTCAAGCAGGTTACATGAATAAGGTTTTATACTTTGTTCTAGGGGGAGTAATGGTAAACAATGCCAATATTTTGGAGAGTGAGATCTTTGTGTACAACCTTGGCACAATGTATTACATAGACAGGGTGCTATTTGTTGACGAGATGCAACCAACAGAGTCAAACCCTCTATTAGAGGAGGTTAACGAGTGGACGACTGAAATACCAGATGAAGTGGAAAGGATCCCAAGTGAAATAGCTGATGAAAGAGGTGGCCTACCTGACCTTTTGGAAGAAGAAGAACAGGGGTAGGTGCTTATGTGGTTGATTATAAGGATATTAGATTAGCCTTTATTCTGGGAGTCTAGGGTTTATTTTTTCTTCTCAATATCTTGTATTTGGGTGAATGTTGGTTTTATTCGGTTAGATATGGATCAAATCCTATATTTATTAAATCTCTAATCTTAATCTATAATTGTATTTTGAATCTCACTTCTCTTTTGAATCCTCTAATTTTTGAAAATGTACAATTTTAATGAAAGTGAAAATAGGGAAAATTTAATTATTATTTTTAATTTTTGGCATTACAAACAACTGCTTTTATATTTATGTGTCATAATATATGTATTACTTTCTAGAGAACAAAGATGAAACTTTTTGTGTATTATTTGTACACAATTTTAACAGGTTTTTGTGTTTTTATTTTATACTAGCAGTAGAATCCAGCTTCACCTGGAGTATCCACACAATATTTTGCATGGTTACTAGTTCCTAATAATAGCAAACTTCAAATAAAATTGTTTCACGATTGATTTTCTATTTGAAGTCCCTGACCAGAATCCAAAAACAAAATCTATTAAGACCCTCTGATTAGTAATAAGTCCAAATAAAGACCCACAGTTTATTGCTCTTTACCACCAAAAAAAATGACTAATGTATTTTTTCATGGCACTATATTTAAATAATTTATAAATGACTTAGCTTGAACTTACTATTGCAGATATAACATCACAGCCCATTATCATGAAGAAAATGACCTTGAAGACGAACCAGAAGAATATGATGACGTTAATTATAATCATCCTGAAACTATCTCTCACCAAATCAATTCCACAGGACTGATTCAGGATGACTCAGAAGACTATGATGGAAATGTTACCACCAGCATCAGACCTCCTCGATAGACACTGTTAGAAATTATTGTAGGTTCATGCTGTTAAATGACTTCAGTGAGAACTGTTTGATAATAAAACGTCAAAGTACCAGTTTATCTGTGTAAACTATGCGATTTAAGATTACAGCTTCCACAGTCGATGAAGAATATAAATTTGGCAGATTGACGAGTTTTTGTGATTATATATAGATTAAAGGCTACCTTATTGGATATGAGAAGGACGAAAGTTTAAGTTATACCTAAAAAAAATAGAATGTTTCGTGCAGTGCAGTCACCCTTATAAACTCGACTCATTAATTAATAAAGTAAAAGAGATCTTCAACAGTTTGCATTTTGTAAATCAAAGCAATAGTACCAAAACATAAATTTGGGACAATTTTTTTTCTGTCCATCAAATTTTTACTGTCACTGTAGCAAAATACATTAACACCTTTGCCATGGTAGTGAAGAATGTGAGCTATCAAAAGGGGCTTAACTATGATATCAAGGGTATGGGAAACTCTTTCAGGTACAGTATAATTTATTAAAACACCATTTGTAAGCTATCCTACTTATTTTTGGAATAAAATCTTTCCACTCTTGTCTAATAAAATAATACATTTAAACATATTAGATAAAGGATCTTGGTTTGCATAGAAAATATTGTTGTCTATACTATGAATATACTGTAAAGTTTCATTTGCAATCAATTTAGTTTATCTTTAAGTTGCATGTTTTCCCCTTAATTGTAACATTTAAAAATAGTCTACTTTGCTTGTGATATATTCAAAGCAACAAAAATTTCCAATAACCTGTCTTGAATAAGATATGGAAAGGTTAAGTGTTAACACACCTAATGACCCATTCTTGGAACATGCACATTGACATACACAAATAATACTTATTTATAAATAAAACAAATAATTAACTAGTGTTAGAAACTACCAAAGTCTATTATTTGTATGTTAATTAAGTAAATACATGTGTATTTATTGAATTCTCTCATAATAAGAATTAGTTATCTATCCTTAAATAAAATTTAGAATTACTTTCCTAAATAATTTTTTCTGAGATACTGGTAGTTTAATAAATAATTTGGATTCTATTTTTCTAAGATAGGTACCTAAAAGTCAACAAAAAGATTTGCATTCTTGACAAAAAAACATATTTTATATTTAAAAAAAAACTTTGCTAAGTTATTAGTATCAGAAAAAAAAAACTTTTGATGGTTTGACTGAGATTCTGGATGTAAATATTTATAATATATAAACTGTTGTATTTTATTGTGACAACACTATGATAATTAAATTAATAATATTTAGCATCGCGTCTTACTACCCGTTCGGGTTATACGCTTTAAGTACTAATTACTATAATGGATTAAGAATTGGGAAGGTTGAATTAGAGGAAGTGAACCCTCATTTGCGTGGAGGGAGAGTGGAAAACCATTTAGGATACCAGTTCACCCGACCGAGATTTGAACCTCGATCTCCCCGTCCTCAGCAGTCGAGCTAAACACGACAAGCGCGTTAGCCAACTACGCCACTGAGGCGGGTGATAATTAAATACCAAGCAACAATTTAACTATTCCTTTTTTAATATAAAATTGAATCAAATACATTTTTACTCAATATGTTATATTTTTTTAAGAAAGGAACACATTCCTCTGCATAAAGACAATGATAAACAAAAGTTAACAAACCTTCCAAAAAAGTATATTGGTAATATTTAGGAAAACTAGAGCCCACCATCTCATTTTTTAGTTCCATAATCGTTTGCAAAAATAAATGATTTATTTTGTCTGAGAAATTGGCAGCCTAGCATACCTTTTCATTTCAGTTTTCAATGCTGACCTTCTAAAAGGTTTGCTTTGGTCTGCCCTAGAGTATAAACAAATACTTATAATAAATAGCTATGAGGATAGTTTCTTTAAATGAAATGTCTATAAAAATTCTAACACTGTTCAAAATAGGGTAGTATTATAGTTATAAGTAGGCCTATTATAAGTAAACATTGTGTATCTGTAATTGCAATATATCACTTAGTTACCTCAGTAATAAATATTAATTGAATAGTGCATACAAAATTAAGTCTTAAATAACTGGATGCAATTCAAGGGCCATACCATTAAATTAGTTCTAGGGAATGAGTTGTGGTGTCTCGTGGTAACTTACCCCAACAGACAAATTACAATGATTTTGTTGTTGTTATCATTAACTCCCTTATAAAGCAGTTTGAAAGCCATTGAAATAATAATAATTGGGGATAGATGTAATGAATATATTAGAGTCTAATAATATAGTCTGATTTTTATAGAAAGCTTGTTATTTGAAAACTGGAAGCAATGCTGCCAAAATAGCTTGAATAAAAATATTACAATTGTATTTATATTGTAATATTTTTATTATTAGTTAGTTTAACTAAAGATGATAAGAGAAACAATGTAGTAATTCACAATGAAGTATCATTGGAAGCTTTTGATAACTTTTTAATTAATAAATAACATATAGCCTATTTATACAATGCCAAAGTTGAATATCAATGTTGGTTGTTGAAAGTGGGTTTACAATAAAAATCAGACTTTACTGGCTTAAGCATTGAGAAATACTAAAATAGGTTATTAAAAATATTTGTACAAGGATGGGGGTTAGAGGGAAGGATAAACTCCTACCATTCCCCTAAGTTTAATCCTCTGCACTGCATTTTTGTTTATTTATTTTTTGTCCATCTAAACAAAAAATAAACTGAAAATTACTAGATTTCTTTTTGTTTTAATATGGTAATGTTGAAATAAAACAAAATAAAATGCCAGTAAAAAGAATATTATTAAAATGATGTGTTTTCAACATTGTATAGTTAATGCTTAAGATAAAACTGACATAACAAATGCAAAAAAGCAAACAAAAAAAACCAACAGAGATTGAGATAGAAATTGTACACTTTGTAATGAATATGCTACCGCTTACAAAGCAGTTAATTAGTGGATTTTTGTCAAATTATGTTATTGAAACATAAGAATGAAGGACATTAGACTGCTATTAGCCACCACCTGTGGGTCACCATTTAGCCAACTGATACTTTGTCAGTCACAGCCGCAGCTTTCATAATCCAGAGGGCTCAGCTGCCTCCGCCTGGACAGCATATCGCTCTACACCAATCACAGATATCCCAATCACTGCTACTTTAGAGATAAAGTCTCTGGCAGTAATGGTGACCATAAAATATCAACGAAAAAATCACTGTTTGTGAATTATCGACCATCTTTATTAGCAACCGTCTAAATTTAATTTTTAACAATAAAAGTGTTTTGTTTTTAATCATTTTGTAAACCATATAATAACATGTAGGGCTATAGCCAGGTTTATTACCAAAAAAAGAATTGAGACAAATTTAAAAAAATTGTCTTCAAGGAGCACCATTTTTTTATTTGTCCTGGGGGCCATTATCTCCCATAAATCCTAGTTACACTTCTGCTTAAGTGCACATGGATGGTTTACAAACTGAAATACTCTTGTCTTGCAACTTAGCAAATATCTAAATCCCCTCGTCAGCCTCAACATTACTTTCCCGATAAGTCAATCTTATCCCATAGTGTCTCTCAAATAACTTTTAGCGAACGGATAGTAAATAGTAATAATAACAATAACTTTTAAATCTCTTCAAGGAAAAATATATATTTTAGACAAAAAAGTTGATACCGCCCTCATCACTTATACTTGTAGCATCTTATAATTGTTAGAATAGTAATATTTTACATTGTACTGAGATAATCCTTCGATAGCTGTACTGGTCTAGTTATTTTTTCTAGCCTTACACCACATAGACTTCCAGATCTCATATCTGGAAGAAACGTCGCAATGGTTTGGATAAATTACAGTCTTTTAAATCAAATGTTGTGACTGAGATGGAAAAGTAGTGACTTGGAATCACTTTCTGAATCTTAGACATGATTATATTGTAATTCACAAAGTGTTCTTTTAACTCTTAAATTATTTTTTTTAATAAAACAAGTTCCAAAATTGGCGGTGAGGGGATTATTCAACCCCAAGAACCCCTACCAAATGTACACCTGCACATGGGCAAGTTTTTAAAGAGTCTCTATTTTACTTTTATGGCTATTTATTTAATAAAGAAGGTTCCTAGTTATACTTATTTTCTATCAGATTTTATGAAAATATAGATTTATTTCAACCTGTATGAATTAAATTGTGTTTATAAATTCTTAAAAATAGTTAATTTCATGTTTTGTAATGTGATATTATCTGCTCTATGCTTCCCTGATAGATAATTTTATTTAAAAAGTAGACATAACATGTTTATTAAAATATTTGGATGTTAAATTATATACCTTGTAAAAAAGTCCATAAATCATGTGCAAGACAATATACTTAAATTTACATTATATTCTGAACAGTTGTTTTTAACATAGCTATTGTTTAAAATGTTAAACATCCAGTCACAATAATTTGAATATTAAAACATAGAACTGTTCAAAGTTTAAATTCAATTGATAGTAACAACTACTGTTAGGCATAAATAAACAGAGGTTATATTCAAACCTAACTATAGTAGGTCTAATAATTGGTTGTGTTTCATTCTTAAAATAAAATAAAACCTGTTTTTAAGCCTGTCTTTGACAGGCTGATTTAACGTAAACTGAATATGCGATGACCAAAGTTGTTAAAAATCTTATCCACTGATACCTTATTCCTTGCTGTAGGCTTTGTATTAGTTGAGAAAAGGGGGATGTTGACAACAGAAATAAAATACAACAAAACATTGTTGGATTTTTCTTTTAACTTAAATACTAAACAAACAATGTGTTTTAACGTAAACTGAGTATGCTATGTCAGAAGTTGGTAAAAAACCCTATCTACTGATAACTTAATTCATTGCTGTAGACTTTGTATCAGTTGAGAAAAAGGGATGTTGACAACAGAAATAATATATAGGATACTGAAATATGCCAAGTATTTTATTGTAAATAGGTATAAACTATTTTTATGAATGGATCCAAAGTAGATAAAGCATTTTCTTTAACTATAAAGAGAACATGATTAGAATAGAAAATAAATAATATTGTTTGTAGAATTTAAGGAACCTCGATCCAAATTGTAAAATAAAAAATTTAGAGCTACATTACTACAAACACTTTAATCTTATTCAAATAAAATTTATTTATTCTATTTATATTATGAATTAAAATAGTTTAAATTCGTTAACAAAACAATACAAGATTTTATAAAATATTTGAAATTTTAATTAAAAAAATTACCTGTATAAGTATTTTTTGTTAAAAGTTTTTGTAGAGAAAAGGAAAAATCTAATTCGATTAATTTATTGATTCTGGAATCCAGTAAAATGTTGCATCATTCTTTTGTATTATACTTTTACTATGTATATAATCCTGTAATTATGACTATTAAAATATATTTTTAGAAAATCATTTGTTCATTTCTTTTGCATAAGCATAGGAACTTGTTCGGCTATTTTTGTGAATCAATGATAAAACACTTAAGGAAATAACGAGATAAAGTATTTCAGATTGATTGTGAAAACATTGAGCCTATTTTTTGAAATCTTTGTTTTTAAATAGTGTTTGAAATCTATTTCATAATTACTATATGCTTCAGTGGTTTAATGTGAATCCTTGTTTCTCCTATCAAGTAGAAGAAGTGATTACATTTACAAAATTATAACATGAAGGCTTAGGAAGTATTAGACATAAGAGAAATATACAAATATAACAAATCAGTTTATTTAAATGTAAACAAGAGAAATAGGATTACATACATTACATAAGGTCAAAACATGTATAATAGTTAAACTATAGTGAATGAAAACATGGTGTATTAAATCCTAATTTTATGGAATTACTATGAAGGAAGATATATATAAGATAACTACAGTAGTCCCATGGCTTCTTTGGTGTTGACTGACAACTCACAGCTAACTTCTGACAGTCAACATTTAGGTACATACCTAAAATTTTGACTGTCAGAAGTGACAGCTGCTAAACACATGTTTTTGCAGATCATATGGTTTGGCGTAGGGATACATAATTTGGTCTGGTAACTTTTCAAAGCTTTTAGCTGTCAGCTGTGAGCTGTCAGTCAGCACCAAAGACGCCATGGGGCTACTGTAGCTTGAGTTAACTCCATAGATAATTACAAAAACCTAAGAATAATCTAGAAGAGGAACTATCATATTACGTACTAATAGTAAATAGCAAGCTATCAGGCATCTATGTTGTTAAATTACTATGGCCTGTCAATTCCTAATAAGTACTGCCTGGACATACAATGGTATATTTATATTTCCACCCTAACTTGGACACACAATAAATAGTACAAACAATAATGGTTTTACTTAATACAAATGGCGTCTGAAGGGGCCTGAGACAAAGCACTATCCCCGCGGGCCATTACTATGAACTAGCAGTGCTCCCACAGGTTGTGCACCGTAAATAGATACTGTACACAAAAAAAGAAATAATAGTGACTGGTATCTGTCAATGACCTAATAGGTCATTGAAGAAAACGTTAAATAACCGGATTTCCGCCATAAAGAGATTCTAAACATGGTCATACCGTTTAGGGAGTCATTATTAATCCCTAATATATAAAAACTATGTCTTAAAGACTTAGAAAAGGTAGTCAGACACACTGACATAGTAAATAAAGTCGTATGGACTTAGATAAAGAGAGCATTAAGCCCTTTACTCTAAACTACACCATATGGGCATAGGAAAACATGTCATAATTTTGACAAAAAATTATATGTTTTATGGAAATAGAAAAAGAGCGTTAAGACTAACATTCAAAACTATACCTTAGGGGTCGTCCATAAGCTATGTAATGCTTTGAGGGGGGAGCTCTAATGTATACATGCTGTTACATGGTGAGAGGGTGGGGTTCATCAAAGTGTTATGTAACACAGAACTTATACTCAAATTCTAATGTTCAAAAATAATAATTATCATGGTTCATGTGTTCACCTTTGATAAACATACTTATAGATAACTTCCGAATATCTGTAGCGTTGAAAATTAAATTTTAGTACTTACTTTTTGTCTATTAATATTTCGAATGCGCTTGGGTGTTATGGTCTGCCCGAGACTATGAACGCCAAGCACATTCGAAAACACATATTTCCATGCACATGACAGTGACATGTTTATACTCATCACACTTGTTTAAATTGGTCCAATTTACTGACCCCCTCACGTACTTCTAGTTGGATAACAGCTATCAGTCAAAGTGGTCTTAATTTATAAGTATAGTTGAGTTTGAGTATAATTTAGATTCCTACTGCACATTCTTTTGCATAGGCCACAAATAATCACTTGTGTTTGTACAAAAACAAAGATAATTTCTTCAAGAAGAGGAGACTTGTTCATTGCTTGCGTGTAAAAAGTGATATCCACGGGGAAAAAACAGTGAAAGATTCTCAAAAAGATGTAGTGAAATGGAAAGAAGCAAAAGTACAGAATTTATCTACAGGCAAGTTTGAGGAGTCCATTAATAGTGTTATTTCTTCGTATGAGCAGCATGTTAAGATAAGTAAAGCTTCAAATATGATTAATTATTTTCAAAAGGTTGGTGAATTAAAGCCTATACCTTTTCCCTCTGATAAATGAGTGCATATGTATATAAATGCAACTATTATACACCCGCTATGATGGCCACATTGTATAATTTGTCATTCCCTCAGTAGTTTAGACATCCGATGTTGGGGAGATGGGATTTTATTACCAGTCAGATCTACTGAGGGTTGCTTTACTTAAATGGTTGCCCACTTACCCCCCCCCC